>VYZR01058449.1:5246-21606 GCA_013400675.1 Oxylabes madagascariensis
GTGATTGAAATATATAAACTTAAATTGAGGTTCCTTCTCAGCCCTAGGAAGATTTAAAAAGAAAAACGTGATTTGTGAATACCAGCATGCTCTATAAGCACAGGCTTCCCAGAGACTGGGTAGTGAGCCAGTGCAAAGCTAACTTAGACAGCCTGGGCTTACCCTCACATTGAAGAGACTTGTGGGATTGAAATGCATTTTAACACACTTTAAAAAAAACGACAACCGAGCCTGCAGAACCAGCCAGTGTTTCCCCTTCTGCCACTCAGGCTGCCAGTAAACACACACAGGGGAGTCTGAAGGCCTTGTCCCACTTCACAGAAGTAATTCATTTGCATTTTTCTAATGAGCTGTTTTTTCTCTGGCCCCATTTTGTTCCTGCTGCTCTCCCCTATGCCAGTCCAAGCTGATTTGAACGGATCCTGTGTCTTTAATGTGAGCAATAAGTCATCTTCTATTCATGTCTTTGTTATTTGTTACAACCAAGAGAACAAACTTTTCCTTGATCCAGGCAATTAGATTTCCCCCCAATCATTTGTGTGAGCCAAGCAAGAGACTATTTTCAAACTCCTGCCTTGGCAGTCTTCTTCTATTTCCTCTTTTATGAAGTTAATATAAACACCTAGAGCTGTAATTTTTTGTAGAAGTCACAACAAATTCAGACTGACCAAAAACTGGCTGCAGCAATTGGTGCTTGAGGCAATGCATTATTGACAACCAGGAGATACTGTGATGACACCACTCACCTCAGCAAACAACCAGATACCCCTGCTCTCTGTCACCCACATGCATTAGTGTCAAGGAACTGTATCATGTTTTCAGGACACCATGGCATTAAACTTTTAAAGAGTTAAAGCTGCCAAAGCCAGTCCCAGATGACATTTAAAAACCCCAAGTTTAATGATTTAGTAGATTGGCACAATTTCAAGCACATCCTATTCTATCCTGTGCGATTTTGCTGATTTGGGATGGTAGCACTGACTGAGTTCACTCACACACCTATCTTTGGTTGAATTCCTTTTATGTTGCCATAAGGGATGCTGTTCTGCTTCCCCAACTAATAAATCTATCAAAAACTAAATGCAATTTTATTGCAAGTCAGCTGCAGTTCTAAGTGAAGTGTATTTTCCAAAGCATTAGCATCCTCTTTCTTTTGACTGTTTTTTGCCCACCAAGTAATTACCTTAGTCCTGCAAAATAAAAAAAAAAAAAAAAAGACCTTTTTTCCTCACCTACTATACATGGCAACATTCCAAGAAGCAGTAATTCTGGAAAAGTTCTCAACTGTAAAGCTTCCACTGTAACCAAATAACTTACTCCCTAAAATTCCCATTTCAGCCAGACAATAAACATTTGTTCCTAAATTAGCAACATCTATTGTTACTTCAGGGAGACCCAAATATGCANTATGCAATAACATGCACTTCATAAACACTTTAAATGCAGGAAAGTAGACAAGCATTGTTTCAAGTATACCATTAACACTTTCAAAATTTGGGTTCATGTTGCCATTATTTAAGCAGTTCATTTAACCCAACATTTCACCAGCTAATGAGGGAATGCAGCAGGAAAAGAAGTGTGGTACAAACCCTGATATTCTCTTGTTGATGTTGTATTGTTCACATATGTCTGATGCCAACACCGTGAGCTGAGGCCCAACAATGCTGTCCAGTTTTCTGCAAAACTCCAGCGTGGGTGGAATGGAAGCTGTGCCAGGCAGAGGAAAGGGAGAGGTGAGATTCTCTTCCCACAGCTGAAGGTACAGTTTCTGTAGTTGTTTTCTTTAAACATCAGCAAGAATCCAAGGACAAATTTCTCCCATAATTAAAAGCTCAGGGGTGATTTTGAATGTGGCTAACTGAAGCAGTATTTAGTATCATGTAAAATGAGTTACTTGTACCACTGGAACAAAGACAAAAGACTGAAAAAAACACTCACAAAAAAGAGACTCAAATAACAAATTAAAGTGAGTATTTTCAAGAGTAAAACAAGCTGCATGTCAAAGTATTTTACATATAAAANAAAGATAAAACTTGATAAAAATGCACTTTATACAAAGATATCTGCAAGAAACTCCCATTTAATGTAAGAACAAAATATTTTTTGTTTTATTGATTAATCCCATAAAAAGCCAGGCATGAAATCACTTAAAGCAACTGAAGGCTGGTATTTTGTTTTAATAAAACAACTGTTTGTTTTGGATAGGGTACAGGAGAGGGGAAAAGAGAATTCAGGCTTTAAAGCTGGTTGCTAGAAATGCCATTTTTCTGTCTCTTTGCTTTAACCCAGCCTTGTTCATGCACCTTTCTAGACAATTCCTAAGTACTTCACATCATTGTCACCTTCATTGCATAGAGATTCCTAATTCTGTGCAGTAATTACAGAGGAAACTGTAATACCTTATAAACAATTAAGTGAAGCTCTTCATAAGTGTCATCAGTGTTAACAAATATTTTGGGGAAACGGCATTTTGTTTCTGGATCATTAAGATTTAAAGGTCCAGTAAGAAACCTAGAAAATAATGCCAACAGGTCAGATGTGATGAATTCTTGTATTTCAGTTTCTTGCATTTAACAGATGTTCTCCAAACTAGCAATTAGGAGTTTTCGTGATTAAGGATGTCCAAACCCACAATTATGCAAAATAATGTTGCCCATTTGCTTAAGTACAGAATTCCTCACTGACATGCTGAGTACAGAGAAAGAACAAAGAGGTAAATCCTAGATTAAATCTACACTTTTGTCTGGAGTGCTTGACTGAAAAGAAATTACTGGAACAATTCCCAATTTTGTCATACAGTGCATTAAGAACAACAGGAAGAAAAATAAATATGCAATAATGTTAATGAAGCATTTTCTCTTTTTCCAAGGGTCAAGTTTTACATTGCACCAGTTATTGTATGACCCTCTGGCATAAACTGTGTGTGAAATATGTACTCAAAATACACACACTCCTCCCAAATGTTTTGCCCTGGGGGGAAGGAACAGTAGGTGGTGATAGTAAAACAAGACCTACCTTCCATAGTGTTGGAGATTTCCTGGCATTTCAGCACGTATTGGAGAATCTCTTCCCGCTAACTGAGAGGGAAAAGAACATACAGGAAAAAACAGCTTAGAGGCAGAGAGAAGAGAGATTTCTCCTGTGTTATTTTAGCCTTTAGTACCAGATAAACAGGAAGGAAAAACCAAAAACACCCAACCACCTTCCCCCTCAAAACCCCCAACCCACCTACCTCAGGCTCCATGTGCCTTGGAAACAGAGATGTTGTGAGATATTTGTACAGAATTCTCATGTCATCTTGCTCCAGTCCACTCCTAGAACATTGTGGGGAAAAAGAAACAAATTATGTTTGTGGTGCAGTTCAGATCACACACCTTCCTCTAACTAGCTCAGACCAATGCCTTTCTTATTGAATGGCAGCCTGATTCATGTTTTCTCATTTTCATTCAGCTCTGTCACTAATTTAAAAGCTTCTCTATTATGACACTTACTCATAGGATTAGAAATTGAAGACACATAAAAGAATTACTGAAGCACCTACCAGATAAGCTGGTCATTGTAGAGAAATGCAGTGTACTTGACTATGTTCAAGCTTTCTTCCATCCTATTAATAAATGACTGAATTTTCAAGTAAGTCATTTTATCCAGTGGAAAGAAGCTGATTCCACAAAACACATCCAGCAGATCACAAGACTGTAAGTGCAGTGTCTGCAAGTACTGAGAAAACAACAACAGCTGGCTTTTAGAATTCAGAAAACTGCCCAGGTGTAGATGTAAATGACAAATTTGAGTCTAATCTCCAACAATCTGGATGAAAAATCAAAGAAAAAAAGTCCTTCCAGTGCTGCTTGTCTGACACACTCCTTCATGTGGGGACAGACTTTTTACAAAGGTTTGCAGTGATAGGACAAGGGTTTCAGACTGACGGAGGCTCAGCTTAGATATCCCAAAGGAGTTTTTTACAATGAGGGTGCTCACACACTGGCACAGCTTGCCCAGAGAGGTGGTGAATGCCCCATCCCTGGAAACATTCACGGCCAGGTTGGACAAAGCTCTGAGAAATCTGATCTAGTTGAAGATGTCTCTGTTCATAGCAGGGGGTGGGCCTAGATGAGCTTTAAGGGTATCTTCTAACTCAAACCATTCTGTGATTCCACATGTGAGTGCATGAATGTGATTCCAGGTGTCACTTTGCTTTTATTTAATCATTATGGAAACAGCTTTTAAGTAAAGTTCAAGATCTTTTGAGAGTATAAGCAAGCAAAGCCTATCTTACTGATATTTAATTTCAGATTCAGCTGTAGAAATAGGAACAGACGCTTTCAATGTGTAATGGAATAAATAATTTCCATTATTCACTTTCTTGATAGACTGTAACCTTTAGCAAGAGATTTCAAATGCACTGTCAAGTGGTCTGTGGAAGACGCTTTACCCAATGGCTCCCTCTGCAGTCACTTTCATTACCGAATGCCCATAAGTAATAGAGACCAACAGGGTGACAGATCTCTGTCACAGCTTGTAAGTCTCTCTGTTTCAGCAAAAAAAATTGATATTACTTTCTTTTTTGCAAAGGTCTACTTTTAATTTAGTCTGGACAGTAGCACACAGCAGCTCATCATGGTACTCCTTGTGCCAGTGGTGTTTATTCTGGAGTCTACCACAAGTCTTACAAAAAACAAGCAAGACCCTCCCCAAATACACAAGCAAAGCCTGTACTTTTGTTTACACTGTCACAACATTGTGCCATTCTAAAAATCTGTTAAAAGAACAAAATTTTAAACACCATTACGCAGTGTCTACACTCCATCATTATCAGAGATCTCAATACCACAAAAGCACAAACTGCTGACAGCAGTCCTGTCTCCTTGCTTGCAAACAAGAAAAATGGGGGCAGGCAGGCAGTTTTCAAGTCTGATGAAACTTTTCATGTAGGAACTCAAAATTCTGCCAGATGAGACTACTCAGTCAGTTACTTTACGTGAAAAATAGGTTTTGCTTTTCATCCTTTCACTAGAACATCAGCTAAGAAATGACATTCTGAAGACTGCTTATAATGCATGCAATATTTCCACTTCTCAGGAGTGGCTACTAATTCCACATGGGGGGTGAAGTAGGGGGGAGAAGTTAAAAAATTCATCTCTTCACTATTTTACAGTACTACAGGACTAAGCCTGTGCATGCAGGTTATGGAATCTCCACCCCTGGATGTTTTCAAGTCTCAACCACCCAAAGCAATGGGCAGGAGAGTTTAAATTCAGTGTTACCCTGCTTTGAGTAGGAGGCTGAACTGGATGATCTCCCCAAATTCCTTCTAACCTCAATGAATCTTCAACAGTCACTCAAATAGGTCTGTACAAACTGTTATCACAGTAACCAATTCAAATATTAAAGCAGAACTTTGAAAGAAGGAACACAATTCCATCAGAAAAAAGATCCAGTAGTTAAGTTGTTCCATCAAGCCATAACCACGCTTGTGGTTCAACTCCATTTAAAGAACCTACTCTGTCAGAAAAAGCAGGAAGTATTTGACAAAATGAGTAACCACATACTTTATGTTGACTATACATCTTTTCCATGGCCTGTGTTTTACAGTCACATTTCTGCCACTTTTTCTTTTTTTTGCATTTTATTTCCAGTGCAGAATCACACTGTATGTGCCTGAAAAATAAGATCTTACCCGATGGAAGAATTTCTCTAGTCTCTCCTTGAGCACTTTCACACCTCCATCTTCCATGGCTTTCAGGAACGTGCCATTGAAAAGCTAACAGTTTAAAGGGAAAAAAAATCAGTTGGATAATCATTTACAGTAATTTCTTGTAACTTGGCTATGAATATAGATTACAACACAGCTCCCATTCCTCAACATACTCTACATCAATCCAAATGTATCCCTTTTTTATTGAAAAAGCATTCAGATTTGCAGAGTCCAGGTTTATATGACAGCAGAGGCAAATATTCATGTGTCACTGAAGTATCTCATGCTCTTGTTTTGTAAAAGGCCTTGAGCCTCCAGTGTTAACCCTACCTTGTACATGCTGTAGCACTGCTGGAGGACTGAGCTATAAACCTTGTCCTGCAGGAAAGAGAGCAGCACATCAGTAGGAGCAGAGGCAGGATTACAAGCATTTTGGCTGAGCTACACATAACATGTTTTCAAAGAGCCCGCAAAGACACAAATCGGAGAAATCCATCTCTGAAAAGTTAAATGGCATTTTCAGTCAACATCTAGAAATGTCTCTATACTTCTAAAGTATGATTTCAATAAAGGGAGTCCTTTCCCCCCTCATATTTAGTACCAAAAGCACCTTAAGAACTCATGCCAAGGATTCCAGTTACAAACAGTGCCCTCCCCCGAGGCCAGTGGTCAGTGAAAATGAATCTCTGACAGCTCTCTCGTCATCCAAATCAAAGGCTGAAGAATGTGGGACACTACAGCAGGTTTTATGGGGCTAAGATCTTAACCCAGATCAAAAAAAGGCTATTTTATCTGGCAAAATAGAGTTCCTGTGACTCCAATCCTTTTCTTAGGACACAGAGATGAACAAAAGTAATGCACACTGTAATGAACAGAGGCAGGACAACCAATCAGCTTTTAAATTATTATTCCACCCTGCTAAATACCCTTCCTGTATACAATTGAACAGAGCTAATGATACTTGGACAAGCTTGGACAAGAAATCCCATCACAGTTATGAGCTTTTTTGGTTTTCCAGATTATTAGTAAATATTACTAGCAGTCTTAAGAAAGTAGTAACATGTATACTGGCACCTCATAAAAATACATAGATTTAAGAATTTAATTAAACAAACAGATCCTAAGAAATATTCACCTACTCCAAGCTAAAAGTCTCACAGCTGTATATTTCACCAGTGTTTATTGAATGATCTTGAACTATTCTCTGGATAATTCTCTATCTTGTGCTCTTCTTTAAATTTTTCTGAAAAGTACTTTGCCCTTTTTCCATTTATGGAGATAGGTATAGATACATATAAAATCAATTTGACAGCAGCTCAAGAAGAATTAAACCAAGACATTTCTGGAAGTACTCTTAAAAATACAACGTAACTCATTAAAGTTCATTATTACCAGCAATTCTTCTTCCTGATACTCATAGACTGGCTTTCCATCTTTGTGTTTCTCTATTATGGGATTCCGTACAACCTAGGAAGTGGAACAGGCTGGTATTAGACAATGCAGAATGCATTGAGAACATTGCAGGATGGTGTTTTAGGAATATGCATATCACGTGCATAAGTACCATGACCATCCAGAAGTTTTCTTCAGGTTCATGGAAAAACTGTCTATTCTTCTGTGTATGTAGTGATTTCGCAGGTTTTGTTGGGCTAAATGTCCTGGAAAGAAAAAATATATGTAGATATAGATATTTATACATACTCACAACAAGAAGACATATAACTGAGATATTTAAAATATAGTGCTTGTGCCAAAACAATTACCCATGCAGACTTCCTACCTCGTGAACTGCACTATAGCTTCACATAGCCCCACATTTCTTATTTTTTCATTCTTTTCTACTTCATTTGGGTGATAGAAGAGAATCTTCTTTTCTTCCTAAAATTCAAAAAAAGAATCTAAGCAAATGCATTTTAACAAAATCAACAAATATTGAGTTCATGGTTTGCTTGTTTTTTAATCCCTTAATAACCTAGTCAGAATTCTATTTTGTACCAAAATGGGCTTCTGTAATAACAGATAAAGGGCATGTTAAGCACACTTAAGCAGTCAATCATCCTATGATATGTCAAAGTACTTTGTAAATTGAAGGCTATTGAAATCACAGTCACTTCTCAGCCTGTTCAAAGCAAGGCGAGCTTCAAAGCCAGCTCAAAGCATGGCAAGCTTCAAAAGCAGCTCAGATTGCCCTAGGCCTTGTCCAGTCATGTGTTCAATACCTCCAGAGGCGGGAATCCCACAACTTTCCAGCCCTGCTCTGATGTTAGATCACTTCACTGTGAAGAAATTTTTTTTCTATCTCATCAGAATTTCCCTTCATCCATCCTTATTCTTTCACTTCAAGAACCCAACTCCATCACGCACCACCACCCTTCAGGCAGGTGAGACTGCTCTCTGCCCCCTTTCCACATTGTCTCTCCTCCAGGCTGCACAAATGCAGTTATCAATGGCTCCTCTGGTATGCCACAGACTGCATCCCCCTGACTGACTCGGGGGTTCTCCATTAGTCTGTTTCAGTTTGCCAGCATTTTTCCTACTCTGGGAATCCCTGGAGGAGCACAGCACCCACCAGCAGCCTCTCGTGTGCTGGGCAGAGGGGAAGCATTGGCTTGGCTGGATCTGCCGAGCCTCCCTCCCTCCCTCCCTCCCGCAGCCACAAGCGCTGCTGCTGATTCACGTCGGACCTGTTGTTCAGACTCCCCGGTCCTGTTTGGCAGAGCTGCTCCCAGCCAGCCCCCCCGACCCGCCGCGCTGAGCCGGATTATTGCATCCCACACACGGGGCTTTGCCGAGCTCCACGAGGTGTCTGCCCCCAGTCCCCAGCTGGCTGAGGGTCCCTCCGAACAGCAGCACCTCATCCTCCAGAGGGACAACACTTCCCCCGGCCTGGAGTCACCCAGGAGCTGCTGAGGGCACGCTCAGCCTCCTGTCACTGCTAAGGATGTAAGTACTCTACTCTGTTCAAAAACTATTAAAGCTGACCATGAACCACACAACACGCTGTCACCTAAAACTAGTGACTAGAGCTTCACGGCTTTCCTTACTGAGGGACACAATAGCGAATAAACACTAGCAGTAACTTGACTGCAACTAAGCTAAACAGTAACCTTTCTACCATATTGTATCCACGTCGAGAAAGTTATTTTTAGACAAAGTTAGAGCATCAGTAAAACAGTTGCTGACTGTCCAGTTCCCCATCCAACAACACAAGCTCCGCTGCTGACAACACCTCTGGTTACTGTTTCTTTTCGGTCTGAGGCAGGGACAGACCCTCATGGGGGCGGCACTCGGCCCCGGCCCCGCGGGTACCCCAGTGCCAGGCAGGGATGCGGCGGCCGCGGGCCGGGAGAGCCGCGGCTGCCACCGCCTTTGTCCGGGGCCGCTCCGCAGGGACAGCGCCGAGCCCGCACCGCTGCGGCCCGGCCTCGGGCACCGAGGGACCGCCGCGCCTTCCCCGCGGGGCGACATCCCCCCGGTACCTCTCCCTCTTTGGGCCCCAGCTTGGGGTTGTAGATGAAGAAACTGAGGAGGGTCGGAGCGAGCTGCTTCTCCTGGCCGGCCGCCCCCGCCGCCGCCATCCTGAGCCTGGGGCCGGCAGCCGCCAGACACCATCGGGGATCGGCCCGAGGCCGCCGCGGCACCGGCCCCGCCGCGCTTCCAGCGGCCCCGGCCCGGCCGCGGTTCCGCCTCTGCGCCCCGGAAGCGGAGCAGCGGCCGGGAAGCGCTCCCGGCCCGGGCGCCCGCAGCGCCCCCAACGGCGGCCGCGGGAACGGCGGGAGAGGGAGCCTGTGCCCGGTATTCCCTCAGCCGGAGCCCGTGCCCGGTATTCCCTCAGCCGAGCCTGTGCCCGGTATTCCCTCAGTCCGGAGCCGTGCCCGGCGTTCCCTCAGCCGGAGCCCGTGCCCGGTATTCCCTCAGCCGGGGCCGTGCCCGGCGTTCCCTCAGTCAGAGCCCGTGCCCGGCGTTCCCTCAGCCTGTGCCCGGCGTTGCCTCAGCCTCAGCCCGTGCCCGGCGATCCCTTAGCCAGGGCCCGTGCCCGGCGTTCCCTCAGGTGGTGCCAGTGCCCGGCATTCCCTCAGCCGGAGCCCGTGCCCGGCGGTGCCCGGCGTTCCCTCAGCCGGGTCCTGTGCCCGGTCAGGCCCGCTGTTCCTGCCGGGGTCCCGCACAGCCCCGCCCGGCAGCCGCTCGCAGGTGGGGAGCTCCGGCCCGTGGGCCGTCGCATCCCTGTTCGAAGCGCAAAACCACGAGCGGTTCACTCCCCTGTGGCTCATTCGGAGCTTCCTGGCAGCTGCAAAAAGTGGAAACCCTTTATTTTTAGAGGTAGAACGCGAGATTTGAAAGATGAAGTCAAGTTTGAGTAAATTGAAGGAATTGGCGTGCAGCATCACTCAGTGTAGGTAATCCTTTTGCCATAAATAGATATTTTTCCATTTTCTGTCTGGCACATTTAAGATAGTGGCATTTAACTAATAATATAAGCTTTTCTATTACTTTTCAATTGCTGTTATAATAAAATCCAGTGTGAGCTAAACTAGAAGTAAAAACGGCTACATGGTGAGATGTATAATTTTCTTCTCCATAGGAGTGTGAAGTTTAGGAATCTGAATAAACTAAGATTACATAATTGCTCAAATAAACAGCTGGGTAACCTATAAAAGATATCATTGAATATCTTATTCCACCAAGTCATTTAGAAGAATGTACTGGTAAACTCTCTTAAAGCTGTGCCAAATTGAATCTGAAAAAACACCATGTTTCTTGAGTTTTTCAAATTTTTTCCTTTTGTTATTATTTAAGTTCCTATCATCACTCTTAGTTTATATTTACTTTCATCACCAGTAGCATCATTTACGTAGTCCTTCTCAGCCTCAGCAGCTGGGGTATTCCTTGAGAATCCAACCCAGTGCAGTAGGAGCACTGTGTGGAATAGAAATGCTCTTACACTGCAGCAATTTAATATTTAATGTGTGCACTCAAAAAGTGAGAGGAGTAAGCCAGAGAGGGATGACCGCTGTTTCCCCTGGGCTGCTGGACTCAGCTCCATCCCAACCCTCCTGCCGTGTGCCATGGCTGCAAATCTCCCTGGAGTCAGCTCCAGCCCATCCCTCCTGCCTCGTGCCGTGGCTCAGCTTGGAGTTTGGATGTGTGAGTTCATGTGGGTGTGTGCAGGTTCCTTCCCATGGGTGCAGAGATCACCACCACCTCGGATGTCACCTCTCCTGCTTGCACAGGTGGCATTTAACCCAAACCACTCAAGAGTGAGCAGCTCCTCCTGTGTGGCCTGGACAGGCAGGGGGGACACGACAGGCTGAGCCACACCACAGAGAGAGCATTTCCAGACAGTCCAGCCAGCTCTCGGACAGCTCTAGGAAATGTTTCCAAAGCTGCAGAGAGAATCTGCATTATCATTTTGTGGTGTTTTCAGAGAGGTCACAGCAGAAGGTGACTCCTTCCCCTTGCCAGCAAGGCAGGATGGGGGAAGGCCCTGCTGTGCTGAGCTCCCCAGGATTACCCTGAGCAGGGTCTGAGGAAGGGTCAGGCCAAATGTGTCAGGATGAGATATCCACATACAGTAATTCTTGTTTCCTACTCTACAGCTCTGAGTTAAAATTCAGCAGTGTGTGCAGAAGGGCCCTTTCATTGTGGTCTGTCCATTTGAAGGGTGCAGTGCACTTGAGACAATTTCTGGGAACATCCAGTCAGGATTGAATATATCAAACAAATGAGACAAATTCCCCTTCTTGCTTGTGCTCCACTGCAGGCCGGGGTGAGGTGGTGATGAGGCCAGAGGGGAAGTTAATTTGCTTATAATACTCACTTAAAGCAAAACAAGGAAATTCTTAAAATTGGTAGCACTGATAGTCAAGTAAATTAATTTCTTACCAAAGAAATTAAAACCCAGCAGTGACTGGAGATTTTTGCTTGTGTTGGTTGCAATGTTTAGGTGTGTGTTTGTTCAGGGCTTTGCAAGATGGAGATCCTGGGCTGTGGCTGGGGTGCCTGTTCACTGCTGCAATACAAACCCTGATGCAAGGGATGTATTGTGGAGGTACATGGAGTTGGACACTGGGTACTCACTGTAAAGGGGGATTGCTGAGGAGGGTGTTTCTACGTCCAGCTTTCCTTAGGAAGGGAATTAATGTGTGTGTAGAGATTGCTAACATATAATTCTGCTCAGTGCAACTCCATCTGTAACTTGACATTGCTTTTGGTGGAAGTATTTGTGAGAATCTACAATGAGCAAGTGATAACAGATTCAATTAAATTATTACATTTCTAATGTACACATTAACAGGGCATGAAGAAACTTCGATTGTGGTTCCAATTTCATCCCATCTTCTTAATTGTAGGTGCAGTAACACCACACCTTGACATTTGCAAAGTGGCATCAGATCACCCCGAGTTTGAAATGTGATTCCCAGCCCATGATTATGTAAAATTAAACTGCTGCATAAGTACATTGGGAATTTGCAGGACAACCCCTGCATCAAGGGGCAACCAATTAACAACTTTATGAGTGCTTTCCAATTTGTTTTTAAAATTACATAGAAGTAAGAAATAGTATTGTGTAGACATATGTTTTGGTTTGTTGAGCCTATTTCTGGATACTATTTTGAGCACTTCCATCAGCTGTGTAGTAGCAGACTTCACAAAAAGGTGTACTATAAATCACTCTGAGTGTGAGAGCTGACAGCTTTAAATAAATACAGCTGACAGCTCAAATAGCTGTTCCATTGACAGTATGCGGTCTAAATGTGTTAACAAATGCGTGGACTCAGCAGTTCGGGATTAGTTTAGCAAATAAATTACAAAATAATGCTGTGATCCGGCAAAAAGCACAATGCCTGCGTATCCCTGGTCTGCAGGCTTTGTTAACACTGCAACAGGCCTGTGGAGTTGTGTGGGAAAACAAAACAGTGCAGCTGCAGCTGGGCTCCTGCTGAGACAGCCTTCACATCCCCCGGACTTCTGAGTGATGTCAGGGAATGTGAGCAGCACTGGGGGTGTCGTGGTGAGTAATGGTTTAATAATGGATGCATTTGCTTTGCAGGACCACAGATTTCATAAAGGAAGGCAGTAACTTCACACTGGCTTGGGCTATGATTAAGAATACAAAGTTAATGAGTAGCAATTGAAAAACTGCTTTCATGCAAAACTTGAGATGTTGAAATGTTTTTGTTTGTTTAATGTTACTAGCTTGCATCTGAAGAAAAGCTGGGAAGAGAAGATGAGGAAGGGGCTAGGCAGTTAAAAGAATTTCAGCTCTGAAGATGGATTATATTAATATGTTAATTATTTCCATTCTGAGCACTGCAAAAAATGAGAATTACATTAAGAATTATGTCACAGTTTGACACATTTAAGGAATGGCATTTTTCTGCTTAGGGGAATAAAGCTACTGGGGTTTTTTATATCTTAATTTTAACTGTTCGCAGACAGGGTAGACTGGCACAAGGTGTTAGGGGGTACATAATGTGAACATGGAATAGCACTCTTGAGACCTGTATTTTAAGGGAATCATAAGTATTCTGGTGTTTTCTAAAAATGTGGTTTTTTAGTGTCCAGTGAATAATTACATGCAATGTGCAACTGGCAGTTCTGATAACCAGTTACAACTTCTGTTGCAATCTGTAAGCATGATTGCCAGTGACGGCTGATTTCTGGCTGCTGCCTTTCATGTCAAATTATGGTGAATGCAGTAGATTAATTATTATTTTCATCCTATTCATTAAATATATACTTACAGTGAGCACCCATATCCAGATGTTAAATGGGGGTTAAACACGGTCAGTGTATTTAGTTTTTCCTTCCTTGTCAGTCAAAACCCTGCCCAGGAGCTTTCTCAATTAACAGGAGCCTGCCTGAAGCAGTGGGAATTCTACATGCCGTGTCTCTAGGAGCTTTACCAGTGGTGTTTCATTTTAGGCTAGGGAGCAGACAAGTATCTTTGTCAGTGAATAAATTCAGTTTGAGTTATCATAATCGCATTTTACAAGAGCATTCAAAAGCATGATTGTATGTTTCAAGGATCCCAGGGAAGTGATAAGATGTTTTACTTTTAAATATTTCTTCTCACAAGTCAACAAGTTTTCCCTTATTTGAATCCGCTGGGGTAGGTGCTGTATTACTGGGGTTTTTAAGGTACTTTTTTCCTGACGGAAAGTGTGGAAAGATTCTTTTACTGCAATACTTCAGATGTTTGAGAGATCGCAGAGTATCTTGAGTAAGGCAAGTGTATTTTTCTGTTTGGTGATCTGCTCTAACTTCCTGTTGCCCCTCAGTGGAGAATAACAGAATTTGTACTTTGCCTCTGGGTGTCTTTGTCGAGGCCCACTGTGCAAAGGCTGAGACATTGTAAGGAACTGGAGTTCAGAGTGTAACAGCACCTGGAAAATTCTTTATTTTACAGGCATTTGCCTGCCTGATGTAACATGACTAGTCAAGGTCAGGACACTTAATTGTCAGTGAAATGGAGAGCAGTTTGTTTGTTACTTACATGTGAACTACTCCAAGACCCTTCTGTCATCAGACCGATTTCCTTGCCAGGAACACACTTTATTTCTTGTGACTGTCCTGTGACATCCATCTTATGTTCTAAGACTGGCCATGGGTCAGTCCCTTATGGGTCAGACCCTTGGCTTGTATAAATCTGAATAGTTCTGTTTAAGTCACTGATACTCTAGAGATTTATATTCTAGACCACATTTCATAATGTTAAGAAGTAGTATGAATATCCAGTGTTCATTTGTTATCAGTTTATATTATTTTTGTCCAATAAAAGGAAAATTGTTATCACCATATTAAAAGTACTGAGTCTACCAGCATACGAACAACTTGTATGTTAAATTAGTCTGCTTGAAAATGTCTTGCAATGATACAAAAATTCTGTTTTCAATTGTCAACTGTTAAGAACCGTGGATCAACATGTACATTTTTTTAAAAAGGCGATAGATGTTTCTTGTCTGGCTTGCCATTGCTTGGGTCCCAAAAGAGTAGGGAGCTGCAGAGAGCACAGAGGAAGAATCGGAGGGAATCATTATGGAATTTGTTTTGGGTTAAGGTGTCAAGGCTGTCCCAGAGGATAGCACTGCATGAGCTTTTCTTCACAATGAGTACAGGAGAATTTTAATTTATTGATCTGCTTTTGCTTTGATGATGAGGATATTTTAATGGACAGTCATTTTTCAAGTACTATTTTGTTTGGTTAACACACAGGCTGGGAGAGAGCAGAGGCCCAGCTTAGGGAAGCATTAAGTGGATGGACTCTGTGACTCTGGTACTCTGAAAGACACACAGTCCTTTTCACAAATCCACTCAGACTCATTGGTCTCTTGCCCAGGAACAGCTGGTTATCTCATAAACAGTTCCATTCTGGGTTTGGTGGTTTTGTGCACAATTACCAGTGTTCATAGAGACTTTTGATAAGGAAGAAATGCAGTTAATTTTGAATGTGGTCATTTGCAGCAAAGGAAGAAATGCACTGAAACTGCAGTGACTGAACTGTTCACTTCACTTAAAGGCTTCTGTTGTGTTGTGGTGCCTCTGCAAGCTGCATGTGTGTGACCTGCGACTTGCTAATGTTTAGAAAGCAAGTGAGGGTATAAATATTCCATGGCAGCATCTGAATATCTCCTTTTCTAATGAGTGAATGAATTGTTCGCTCATAAAAAGAATTTCTTCAGCATTCCCAGAGGTGGATGTGTTTGTGAGGGACATTTTAATACATCAGTCCAGCCCATCAGGGAGAGCTGGAGCTTTCTCAAGGTGCATTTGTACAAATTCTTTCTCTACACTTCCAGTCCTCCCTATTGAGAAAACAAGAAAATATCACCAAGAGGAGATCTTGTTTCCCCTGTGCTTCTTAAAACCTCACAGTTATCTGAAACCACAAGTCCTCATAGGCTTTCCTTTGAATTCTCTCTGCAGGAACGCATGTGGTTTTTGCTTTCCTCATCTATTAATTGGTTCATATAAAAGAGTGGTTTAAAACTGCAGCAGTCTCATGCAGAATCCACTTCTTAAGCAAAAATATATGACTGCTTTTCACTTGGAAGTCAGTGAGAGATTTTGCCATCACCTATCTCACACTGTATCTGAGCTCCTAATCTTTGATGAACATCTGAGCATTCTGAGAACCTAAGCTTAATCCAGAAGGGCTATTGTAAACAGAACTTTCATTAATTTAAAAAGATCTTCCATATATGAAGATCTGATAAATTCAAGATCTTGGATGGATTAACCCTTTTAGTTTAAGGATTCTCATGTTTCAATGTAGGAGTCAAAAAAATAGACACAGGCTACAGTATATGATTAATTTTTATTGCATATTTTTGAGGGTAGTGTCTGCTAAAGTAGAGGTTAAAACATGGTAAATAGTCCACACAATGAAAAAATCAGTAATCAGTGTTTCATTATGTTGCTAAGGCAGTGAAAAAATAACAGACACTGTCAAGATAAATAAGGGATTCCTGATTTTCAAGGTTTGGGAGTGTCTTGTGCAGATTCATCCCAATTCTATCTTGTTTAGTCCTTTTGAACCTCTAAGCCTGCACCATTTCCTGGAATTCTGTGAAAGATAAGAGAATATTAACATGAAAGAAATATTAACGTGAAAGGATTAGGAGTAAAGGATTAATGGCTTTTCAAGAGATTTAGAATAGGAAT
>VYZR01058459.1:505-15353 GCA_013400675.1 Oxylabes madagascariensis
AAAAAGTTTAATGCTTTCTGTGATTTGTTGATCTTTCCAGTGTCAGTCTTAAGATTTTGGGGGCCTTGGTGTAGACTTTAATAACTGCAGTTGGTAAGACTGGATTTAAAAGGCTATTATTGGCATATGAAATTTTTGGTATTTAGTTATGTGTCATTTGTATGAAAATTGGAGCCACCTTCTCCCTCAGATCTCCTGCTAATAGTGTTGTTTTAATTTAGGCTTGTTAATGGGCCGTGTAATTTAAGGACAAACCCCTGTCTTTGAAGCATTCCCAATCACTTCAAGTCCCTCATCAGCACCCAGGACCTTCCTGCCTTTGCAGAAGGAGGCAGATGGAAAACACAGGGCCTCCAGAGGCAAACTACAGGTGGATATCTCCACCTCCAAGAAAGGGTTATGTAATGAGTGGCCAGGATATCGGGGATCTGTTCTTGTTCCATCCCTGGAAGTGTCCAAGGCCAGGTTGGACAGGGCTTGGAGCAACCTGGGCTAGTGCTTCCTTGCCCTTGGAAGGGGGTTGGAATGAGATAGGCTTTAAATTGCCTTCCAGTCCAAACCATCCTGTGATCCTGTGAAGACACGGAATCTCTTTGGGAAGGTCTCTCTCCTTGTTGGAACAGCCCTCAAACCCCACAGTGCTGGGATAAATTGTTGGGGCAAGGGATCTGGATAGTCATGCCCAGCTCAGCAGCTGATGCTCCAGCTAGGAATTCTTCTCCAAGATTTCGTCTCCTGGGCTTTTCCTTCCACTGCCTCCCTGATGGTCTGCTGGGCTCCTTCAGCACCAGGAGGAGGAGGAGGAGGAGAAGATGGAGGAAGGCGGTCACACAGCACTTGCTCTTCTCAGGATTTTACAGCACCCATGCCTGCTCCTGAGCTTCTCACCACATCCTTCTCCTCACAGAAGGGTCTCATGTTCCATGCTGCTGTCTGGTCCCATTTCTCCACCACAGCTCCTGGAAGGGAGGCTCTACATCTCCTGTGGCTTTAATTCATCCACCTCTCACCGTGAGAGACACAAGAGCACCATTAAGCACATGAACATATCTCTGGTAATTTATGGTCCAGCTTGGGAACTCTGTGGCTTCTGGATGCTGCTAAGTGGTTCTGCAAGCGGAATAAATATCACCCTTCAGGATTCAAGCTGATAGCTTTATTTTAGGTGTTTTTCCCAAGGGGAAAAGGTAGAATCTACACTTTAATTCTTTGCTGGTGCCTGGTCCTCCTGAAAAATGTTGCTGGACTGAATCATGAGGAGAAGGAATGTGTCTAGGTGCAGAGTCAGTTGCCACCACCTGGGATTTATGCCATGGAAAACACCATTCCATCAGGACATAGCTGCCATGGGCACCTCATCAGCATGATGGGAAGTTGCATTTATCCTGTTGTGTGGATGCAGGATGGGCACCTCCACCATAAATCCAGTGCCGATGCCTCACTGGAGAATTTCGTGCCTGTGGTGCTAGGAGGAATCTCATTAACACGAACTTCAGAGGGACCCAGCCCTGCCAGCCAGAAGACAAATGCAGCAGCGCCATCACCATCTATCAAATGGAGAATGACCTTTGCTATCCATTAGGATGAAATGAAAAGCTTTGGGCTTTAACTTGGTTAAAATGCACATGGCTGTCTTTTTAGATCCCAGAGCCGGCACATTGCTGAGATTAATCAAATTGTGCATTTTGCAAGTGCTTAAGCAGTATTGTTATATAACTCCATCTCTTCGTGGCTTCAAGACAGAAAGCAGAATAATTACACTGAGTCTGGCTGTGGAATCATCCTGCTGGGGTCAACAGCTGAGGAGGCATGAGGGGTTTGGAGCCAAGCATCAGCCCCACGTTCTTAAATCTTGAATTCAGCTTTTTTTCTGGTCAGAATTAAATATGTGTATCTCTAAGGCTGTGTGTGTGCCCAGCAGGGCTCAGCTGAGAGACATGGGTGCATCTCGTTGTGGTCTATCCTAAATCTCCCCACAGGAAGGGGGTGTAGGAGTGGGTTTTTCTGGTATTCCACTTCGAAAAATGCTGATGTGCCAAGGAAATGTAGCCATGCTGAAAAGAGCGAGAAGAGAGCATTGCTCTGCTGGCACTGGCCATCGGAGAGGGGACCCACAGAGGGAAGGAGGGCCTGGTGGGGATCTGTGTCTCTGGGGTGGCTGGGGAATGGGGTGGATGCCAGTGAAGAACATGCCTGGAAAACCCCCTTTCCACCAGCTATTTAAGCAAGAGAGCTCTGACCATGGGTCCCTCCTCTTTAATCACACCTTGTCTCTGAGACAAGCACCAATTCAGCCATTCCCTAAGAGAAGGAATTACCCAGATCATCATGTCCAAAGTGTTGTAGCCAATGCCTCAGTGTCCCAATGGAGATCATCCAGTGGTGTCCCTCTAGGCTTGGTATTGGGACTGGTTGGAGCTGGATGATCTTTAAAGCTCCCTCCCAGCCCAGCCCTGTCCACGACTGTAAATCCTCACAAACCCTCCCGAGCCCCTTGGCCTCTGCTGTGTGTATCCTGCACCCAACAGCTCCCTGTGTGTGTCTTCCCCTCCTTTTCTCCTCTCAAGTTCTTTCCTGCTTTTCTCCTCGTCACAATGAAGCCCACCTCCATCCTGGTGCTGCGTGGGCTGATAATTTGGGACTATCTGTGGCATGGGCAACTTTTGGTGCTCCCACACCAAAGATGAATCTATTTTTCTGCATAACCTCTGGAGTATTTCTATTTTCTTGGCAATTCTTGGCATAAGGTGCCGACAATTCTGCCAAGTCATGCATGGTGGTGACTGATACCTTCTTGTCTTCACCTGAGAGCTGCACCCAATTCTGCATCCCTGGATTTTCAACCATTGCTGCTCCATGAGAAGTCAGATCCTGCTGTACAGCCAAATCCCATTCCCTGCTGACTTGAGCAAAAGCAGGAAACGCTTGGAGCAAACAAAACAAACCCCAAAAGTCTGTGCAGCTGTGTGAATTAGGTTGGAGGGAATCAGTCTGAGGTGTCACCTTACAGTCCTTGGTTAGAAAAACTGCTGTGTTTATAGGTTGTAACCCCACCTGTATTTATTTCAGCATCAGTCTAAGCAGATGTTTTACTTAAGCCTATAAATATCTTCTTTTTTTTTTTGCCTGCTTAAAGTATTTGCTTATTTACAAACAGATATTAAATCCAGTTTAGAGGATATGATGTAACAGGGTCTTATATTGAAATAACGACAAGCTTTGGGTTCCAGCTGGTGTAGCTCAGCTGGCAGATAAGACCATAATACTACTACATATAGACAAGCCTAGAAGTAAACATATATTCTTGTAGAGTCAGTGCAAAAGGGAAGAAAAAGTGATGATGAGGAGAGCTGGAGTCTTGTAAATCAGCGAGGCACCATCGGCTGATCTGACAGGAATTGAACAAAGAGGAGCTGATACCTCAGTGGAAATCAATCCCTTAATGGACAGTTTCCCTTGTCTGTTCCTGGAGCTGATGGAAGTCTCTGGGAGGATCTAAAATGATTAGCTGGAAATACATCCTTGTTTGAACAAGGTCTTTGGGAAGTGTCTCTTTAACTCAAGTTGTGTGAACTTTCATTCTGATGGTGATGTCAGATGAATCACCTCTAAAGTGGGCTCGATCCTGGATTCCTGTTACAGCAAATCTGGAGGAATTTCCTCATGGAAAGGGTTGTTAAGCATGGGAATGGAGTACCTGGGGAGGTGGTGGAGCCCCCATCCCTGGAGATGTCCAAGGAACTACTGGACAGGGCATTTATGGCTCTGGTCTGGGTGACAAGGTGGTGACAATCACAGGTCAGACTCGATGACTTCAGAGGTCTTTTCCAACCTAAATGATTCTGTGATTCTGTGATATAGGATGTGCTATTTATGTCTGGTAATAAACAGGTTTGCATCACTCAGTTACAAACCCACATGCAAAAGCCATTTCCACCGTGGTCTGTGAATACCTGGAGGAGCTGTGTGGCACCGGATCCACGTCCTGCTCGGACCCTGCTCTCCCCAGGGAATGCCTCTGCTCTGAGAAACTGAGTTAGGAGCCTTGAACGGGAACCAGTGACTAAATATTAACTCAGAAGAAACAAAGACCCCATTTAGATGTAAATGGAATTGGAGGGGGAGAGGGGGAAGCGGGGGAGAAGAAGGAAGGAAACAGAAATACATAAAATAGGAGTTACAAGCAGAATTATTTCTTTGCAGATTCCGTTTTCCAGACTTCCCTAGGTGACTTGTCAGCAACACTCCACATATTTGTGCAGCCCGATAGCTGCGAAGCACAAGCCCATTCTCCAGGAATGGGGGGTTGGAACTGGATGACCCTTAAGGTCTCTTCCAACCCAAACCATTCCATAATTCCGTGATTGCAGATCTGAGCGTGGGCATCATCACCGGGCTGCTCCTGAGTTAGAGCAACAGGAAGATGTCGCAGGAAAACCCTGCAAATCTAACAGAGTGGTTTCCTCTTTGCCAGTAACACAAGATGCACCTTGCTGGGAAGTGTCAACACTTCAGCGTTTCCAAAACGGGGTCTGTCAGACCTCTCTGCACGAACGCTAATTGCTTTTAGAGGTGAGGCTGCTCAGCTCAGCGGACAGACCCAGGTGCCTCTGGCCCTGTCTCAGCTCCTCTGTGATCAGCCTGTCCTTGAAAAGCAGGTTGTCCATCAGTGCCACCCATCTGCCTTCCTCTGGGTGGGGAGCTGTCACCCCTGGGTCTGAGAGTTTGCAGCTCCAGGAGAGGCTGCAGCAAGCTGGAGATCAGATCTGAAAAGCCAGAGCTCATTTGTCTCCCTGACCAGCAGAATGAGTGCTCAAGGTGTGCAAAATGAGGTTAAAACAACGTAATATATATTGTTCCAGATTTTTTTTTTTTCCTCTTCTGTTGGTGTCACTGTAACTGACCAAGATGGAGAGGAGATCTGGGAGAGAAGGGAAACTGCACGCTCAATGTCAATGTTTTTTCTGAGCTCCAATGGGAAAATAAAGAACAGAAAGTCAAACCTCTGCCACAAAACCCTGAGCCCACCAAATTAACACCTCTAAAAGGGTTTTCTCCACCACTGCTCACATCAGTCCAAGTGCTGGCATCACACCTGTGCTTGCCCAGCTGGCGTGGCTGCAGGTGTGAGGAGTTACCTGTGTCCTACCCTTGGCAAGCACAAACACCCTCTTTTTCTACCTTATTTTTTCCACTTGCTGGGAAAATGGGGGCAAATCCAAGAGTCTGTCATCCAGGTGCAGGGGATTCAGCAGCTGCCCCACACTGGGGGCACCAACACGAGAAGAATCTGTTCAAGAGCTCTGCCAAGGGACCCTGCTCTGTCAGGGCTCCCAGCAAACCTTGTTTATTCCCGCCTTGGAATTTTTCTGTGGATGAAGAGCGCGTTATCCTTGGAGACACAAGCCAGAGCTGTGCTTGCAAATTGAAATCCTGGGTCCTGCATGCTTCCAGGGAAGCATCAGATCCTTGGTGAACACTCACAGCACGCTGCCCTTCACAGGGGCACGTCTGCAGAGGCTTTGCTGCTTGCAAGGGTCTCCTGCTCCTCAGTGGGGGAAAGCGTGGTTTTCCTCTCTTGGTTTGTTATTTATTCTTTTTTTTTTTTTTTTTTTTTTTGTGAAAGGCTTTACAGGCTGGGATTTGGAAGCATTCCCAGTTTTTGCAAATAAAACTGTGAGTCTGTCTGAGAGCGTTGGAAGAGGAATCTCAGGAACGTGGGAGCGTTCTCCCTGGAGCCGCTCTGGAGTTTCTCCTCCTGTTGCTTCAAAATATTCCTAAGGCGGTGGTTGTTCTGCACATCTCCAGGTGCTGGAAACAAAGGAGAGGTGAGACCTTACAGCAAGTTTGTTTGGCAAAAAATACAGGCCAAAATTAAAAGCAGGATTCGCCCCTGCAGTTACAGAATCAAAAGAAGGAAATATCAAACCCCGATTCTGCAGGAGTGAGGACAATGATGGAACAAGTGAAACTGTGAATGCTCTAACCCTGGAAGTGTTCCAGGCCAGGCTGGACAGGGTTTGGAGTGATCTGGGATAGTGGAAGGTGTCCCTGCCCATGGCAGGGGGTGGAATGAGTTGATCTTTAATGTTCTTTCCAGCCCAAACCATTCTGTGACTCTGTGACGAAATATCAGCAGTGGTCCCTGTGTCGGTGACCGCAGTTTGTGAAAGACCCTCAGCACATCATTTTGCCCCACTTTTCATGTCCCCACGCAATGTCAGGACAGCTAAACAGCTTCCAGACTTGGATGGGACTTGAGGAAACCAAGAGACATCCGAGGAGCTGAGATAAAAGGCTGCAGTTGTCTCCCAGACTGTCTGTATGGAAACGAGAGACATTCCTTGCTTGTTGTTCCCCATCCACATGAAGGATATGATGACTAATCCTAAAATTTTATGGAACAAAAGCTGACGGGCATTTTATTCGCTTCTCTGTGACTTAGGAGTCACACACAATTCAGGAATGTGATGAACCCTGAGAAGAAATTTTATCTTCTTAACCAAGGACTGGAGCCGCACAGTACCACCGACGGGATAATCTATTTCCTCCAGGCTCCTGCCTTAAAAATGTCAGAAAGTTAAAGGGATTTGAGTAAAAATAGCAAATGACATCCTGGAAGATGGGGGAAGGCTTTGTGTCCGATGGGAAGCCAGGGAAGGCAGGAAGTCACCAGGCAAAGCCCAGCACTATCAGGGAGGCTGGCTCGCATGGGGACCTGCAGGCTGGGATGGGAGGAGGGAGAACAAACCTCGTGGAAAGTTAAAAATCCCACCTGGTTGTTATTCTGGGAGGGGAAATGTTGGGGTTTCTGCTTGTTCTTGCTGCTCTGCCACGTGGATGGGGCCAAAATGAGATGGGTGCCAGGGCTGGGTTGGCTCTTGGGGGGACAAAACACCTTCTGCTTCCCACGGCAGCATCGGAGAGAACAGAAAACCCTGGGATTTATTGCTCAAAGGCCATCCCAGCAAACAGGAGCTCTTGGAATTTCCATTGGAGCAGCAATGGATGGGCAATGCCAGTGGTGCTGGGATGGAGATGTGGAGTCATGGAGAGCTGAGGGGTGGCCTGTTTCCAGGGCTCGGTGCTGAAATGTCGTCTTGGTATAATTGAGTGAAGAAGACTCAGCCTGTCCTCTAACAGCAAATTAAACACAACTTTGTGGGTTTGGTGGTTTGCTGCCAAGTGCCAATACAGCTCCATATTAATGGCTTATGACAGGATTATTCTCCCTGTTTTTGGCAGGAAGCAGCTCTTTGGCCTTAATCCTGCGTGTGGCTGAGGGAAGAAACCCAGTCTATCCCACGTATTTACCAATGGTGTAACTCCCAAATACTGCTTAAATCCCAAATTTTCAGAGAGGAGCAGAGCAGAATGACCCTGCATCAATCCAAAAATGCTGCCGTGAGGCAGGGAGAGGTGAGAAACCTTCATGCACGTCCCAGGGTGAAGCTCAGTCTACCTCATGAACAGGAATTGCCTTGTGTAACTGTGGGCATCCCTCCTCTCAGAATAAATATAATATATAAACATCCCAATAAATATAAGAATATAATATTTTATATACATATAAAATTATTATATGTAAAAATATATGTGTGAAGTTGTTAAACTGACAACTTCTAAAACAATTTTAATACCAGTAGTGAGCTCAATATTTAAATGCCTGAAATGGGGTAAACCCCCCAAACAATAGGGTTGGAAACGGGAAAGCAAAATGGATTTGAAGCAGTAAGTTTGGGAGGGCAAAGTACTCAGCACACAACCAGGTCAAAACCTCTTGGGAGGGCATCTGGATGAAGGCTCTCACAGCATTAATCCTTTTTAAAATTCACAGACTCCAGCCAGGGACCTCAGTGGTCAAAGAGAATCTATTTAAGTGAAAATCTCCAAATTACACACCCAGCATCCCACCTTTCCCTGTGCTTGCAGTGATGAGAGACCGGCCAGAGAGGCTTCGAGGGCTTGATTTTGGGAAAAGCTGAGTTGTCAGCACTGGCAGCTGAGGAAACTGAACTAAACTGGCAGCATCACTGGAAATAAAAGCAGGGTGTTTTTTTGTTGTTGTTTGTTGGTTTGGTTTTTTTCTCCAAGAGAGAATTTTCAAAATTTCTCCCTGATTGTTGAAGTGTTGGCTGGGTCTGTGAGGATTTGCTGGTGTGGGCAGCAGGGGTGGGCTGCACTGGAGGCTGCTGGACTGGTCAGTGGGGGCAGGACAAAGATACGTGTGTGCAAACCACCAAAACCTCCAGGAAAAACGAGGACAGGCTTGAATTTTTATAAGGAGGTCAGCACAGCCATGGCTTTGTGCTTCCCACGGACCTGCGGACAATGTCCCTTCTCACTGTTACACATTGGCAAAGAGGAGGAGGGGAAAGAATAAAAGTCAAACTTTGTCTCCTTGGCCTTGCCCGTGCCAGCCATGCCCTGTGGGCACAGAGGAGGTGACAGGGTGGCTGGGGTGGAGGTGACACCTTGCAGCACCGAGCTGCCATCGCTGCATCCCTCAGAGAGGCACAGAGACAATGCGAATTTTGGGAGGTAGAAATGTTTATCTTGACTTCACTCTGGAAACTGTGTGGAGTAACCAGGAGTCAAAGCATGAATAGCTAACTACAGAGAGAGAATAAAACAGAACAAAACAAACAAAAACCAAACCAAATCAAAAATCCCCAAGAAAACAAAACAAAAACCAAACCAAAACAAACCAAAAACACACACACAAAAAACCCCAGAAAAAAACAAACCAAAAAAAGAACTTCCCCAAAGCCCTCAAGACACTTCAGTCTGCTTCAGAGTTCTCTCAAGTGGCACAAAACAGAGACATCTGCACTTTTTCTGTGTTTCCTTATCTTCCCCAAAACAGAGGAGCTTTTACCCACATGCATACAACATTGGTGAGAGGATCCAGGCACAGACACGCTGAAATATTTAAATGTAGCACCATGCTCAGCCAATGACCTTTGCATAATTAGCAGCTCCTTCTCTTTCTGATCATGGAAATGGCCTGTGGCTTCTGCCTTTGTGTTGCCTGCTATAGTCTCCATATGCTCCATTTGCATCCCGGAATTATCGATCGCCCCGCGTCTCAAATGTAAAGATTTATAAGCAGCCGTGGCAGGGTTGGGGATCCCAGGTGGGAGGGTTGAGGTCACCGAGGCTTTGGCTGCTGCAGATGGGACCAGCAGAGGGTTTGGCTGTGCAGGGCCTCTCTAATGAGTTGCAGGTTGGGTCAGCTCTTGGATGAGGAGGCTTCTTATGGCTCTGTTCCCATCTCTTCCCCAAAATCAGGAGAACAAACCACAAAATATATAAAATAGTACATGAAATGAATCTCATGGAATGGAAACTTTTGGGGCAAGGCCAGGCTGGATGGGGCTTGGAGCAACCTGGTCAAGTGGAAGGTGTCCCTGCTCATGGCAGGGGACTGGAACAAGGTGGGCTTTAAGGTCCCTTCCAACTCAAGCCATTCCACAACCCTGTGATTTTGCCACCACCAGATTTGGATTTATGAGGTTGCTTTTGCTTTCCTGGATGTTTGGATTTCACTAAAGCATCTGACCCGAGGACTCCTTCACTCCAGAAGGCAGATGGTGATTTTTATTAGCCAGTCGTTTCCTGTTCTTTTGATTCCCTCCATAATGTATTTTCTGTTTCTGGGGTTGGATGACTTTCTATATATGATTGCTAACCCTTAGCAATGAATTCATGTTGATTTTCTTTCAGCTCAAAGGCTTTCCTCATTCATCTTCTGTCTCTTAATGGCAACAGCAGGTATGTGTGCACTCATGTCGTACGAAAAAACGTATCACGCACTTTTCACAGATTCTTCTGGGGTTTCCATACAAAAATCTTCCCCTCTTTATCAGAGCTGGTAAATCTCAGCCCCGTGAGTGCCTTTTCCCTGCCTGAAAGGCGAGGAGCTCTCAGCCTCTTCCATGATAGCTCCTTTGTTAAGGAGAGGCATTATCCGATGAGGTACAAGGAATCTCCATCTCCTAACGATCCAGGAGCAGTCAGGGGCCCACCAGGATTGTATTTCCTAGCCATTACCTGATGGCTGTGATGCACCGTTCCAGCCGTCCATCTCCGAAAGAGCCCATCAGAAACACAATTCGACCGGAATCCCGGCCGCTCAGCTTGTAAAGATAATGACTTACTAATTACCCAGACGGAGGAGAAGTGACCATCCATAATCTTGCAGCAAGAAGGAAGGCAGCGCTCCGGATTTTGGGAGCTGCCGCTGCGCCTTGGTTTCACAGGATGCTGCGGGATGTCGCTCCTCCTGCCACATCCTCCTGACATCTGGTCGCTGCTTTTTGGTGGTGTGTTTGTTGTGGATTTTTTTCCTTCCTTTTTTCCCCCTCTTGCTCAGATTTCAAGGATTTAGGGGGCTGCAGCAGCCTTTATTTTTTTTTTCTTTAATTTTTTTTAAATTTTTTTTTCCCCCTGAGTTTATGCACTGGCTGGCTGAAGGCAGGCTGGAAGCCTGCCAGGGGCACCTGGCAATGCACTCAGTAAATTACAGCACTGAAAAGAATGTCAGATGCTGGGAGGGAGTTATAAAGCTTCGCTGGTGTATACACTTTGGAGGCCAAATGCTGCTTTTATAACATATTCTGGGATAACCTGGCATCTCTTTACCCTAACAAGATGTAGAGGAGGAAATGATGGATTGCCAGGTCTTGCTGCCCACGAAGACAGAACTCCCCAGCTGTTGTTAACCACAGAATGGACTCACAGAGTCTCTGGGCTGAAAGGGACCCTTAAAGGTCATCTTGTCTGAGCCATCTGCGATAAGGAGCAACATCTTCAACTAGGGCAGGCTGCTGAGAGCCCTGTCCAGCCTCTGCCTTGAATGTTTTCAAGGTTGAAAACATGAATGGTTGATGGTCACCCACCACCTCTTTGGTTCAACCTGTTCGGTGCTCCACCACCCCCATCGTAAAACCTTCCTCAAAGAACACGAGGTCCCACCAAGATCCCACAGCACTTTCTGTCCCACCAAGTCCCAGAGTGTCTTCCTTCTCTTCCAAAATCAGCACTGCAAAGATTGCCACAGGCAGCGATGAGGAAATTGGGGAGACAAAGGGATGGGCTCCCACGGGTATTGCTGCTTTACACCAAAAATGACACAGACTCTGAGATCACAAGGACAGAAAAATGACTCCTTTATTTTTGGGACGTGTCTCTCTTTTATACTATTTGACACAGACCAATTTGATTGGTGAAACAAAGGCAAATCTCTTCAATCACACTGATCAAACCAGAGGGACATCCATAAGCACTTCCTGTGAGAAAGAATGGATAAACATAGGTACAGTTACAAAGACATTTCTCTTGTTTACAGAAAACCGCCTGGGAAAAGAATTTCAGAAACCAAAACATCTCAGGCATTAAATCAGGGCTACACACGGGCTCAGTGCTTTTGGCTGTGGAGCTGAATCCTGCTCAGGAAGAGCCTGGGCTGGATCACACTGGAGATGTGGAGGAGGTTTCTGTAACCTGCTGATTATCTGCTGGCTGAATGGGAGCCAGGGGAATGCCTCTCGTTTCTAATATGCAATAATTTCTAAAGTGCATTTCATTCTCCCTAGCAGAAAAATGTGAAAGTGATGTTTGATTTTAAAGTGTCTTTGTGGGTGTTCACGCCTTGCTGGTGGGTGAGATATTTTGGCACCTGCAGACTGGGGAAGATTTGGGTCTGAGGTTCATGGTGCTGGTACTGATGGCTCCCATCATCCTGAAACACCTTGAGCATTCCCTGAAAAGTGGATTTCTTGGCTGACAAAAACTGGTCGTGTGATACCAGCAGCTAGAGGGGGTTTTCAGGGATCGGTGCAATTGGATGACAAACCCTGACCAAGGCACCCTTTCGCACCAGAGCCAGGCTGAGACCACAGATCTGTGCTTTGCCAGAGCTCCAGTGCTTGGAAAGCAGAGCTCCTCTCCTACCTCAGATCCTGCAATGATTTGGGTGTTCTCATTACGTCTGACTGGGGGAAGCCTGGTTGATTTATGGGATGGCTGACTTTCTCTTTGTGGATGGGGACCCAGCCATCTGCTCTGGAAGCTGCTCCCCTGGGGGATGGGGAGCATCACTGCCAGGGATGGCTCCTGCAGGAGGATGATGCAGTCCAAGCCCTGGGATCCATATTCACCAGCTTTGTCTGCTGGGATAAAGGTCAGGGTAGCAGAATTTCCCTTAAATTAGGCACAAGTGAATTATAGGGAAACTGTGCCCATCTTTTGCATCCCACCACTGTGTTCACGTTAGCTTTGCAATGGAGCCAAAATTTAAAAGGAAAAAGGGGCAGCATCTTGAGGAGCAGAAGTCCATTCCCAAAACAGCAACTGGGATAGGATAGAGGGATGTGGTGATTTGAGAGGGGACTTGGCTCCTCAGCAGGAGTTGGAGCTGTGGCTGGACCTGAATCCTCTGGGATCCTGACCTGAATCCACTTTTCCACTGGGAGAAGTGCAATAAAGGCAACAGTGAGATTTGGGATGCCAGTGTTTTGATTTTGGCAGACACACACAAAAGGTGTTTATTTTTATTCCCCCTCAGCTAACACGAGTCCTTCAGGAGTAGAGCTGCAAAGTGAGTGCACAGTGCTGGTGTTCCAGGAGAGGGGGTGGGCTGTGGGGCACAGGAAAAGGGACTCAGAACATCCCTCTGGAATAACCCACGTTGCTGTAAAAGACGTACAGAACCAGCTGGGCACATTTTGTCTTTTAGATTTAGATCGTTCTCTTCCAAGAGAAGGACCTGTAGTGCCTGCAACACCTGGGGATGCCTCTCTGGAATGACAATAGCTCAATTACAGCCTGCCATTAGACAGATATGGCTAAGGTCATCTTGTGTCTACTTTACTTGGACGTTTTCTTGCTGGGTCCTTCTAGAACTCCTTGCAGTCAGCTTAAAATTTTTTTGGCTTGTCAGCAAACTTTCCCATTCGAAGTCCGCAGCCTGGCCAGGGCCCCATGATACCACAAAATCCCAGCAATAACCTCTCCCCACTGTGAAAATGAAAACTGATTTCCAGCCTTTGGTTCCTCTTGTCTCAGCTGCTAATCCATGCAGCCCTTTCTTTATCTCATGCAACTTTTATCTCTTTGACAGCTCGTGTGGTGCCAAAGCTTTGCTGAACCCCAGGTATGTGATACACATGCAATCACCTCCTCCAAGATATTCATTGACTGCTTTAAGGGGTGTGAATGCTTTATAAACTTCGACTTCTTTCTGCAAAAACTTCCTATTGCCCTTTCCCTGGTGTATCAGATCTTCCCAGTGCACCCCAGGTATCCATATTTACCTGAACTTCATTGAATTTTCATTTGTGTAGTGCAGGTCAGACTTCGACTCTTTAAGTTCTTAAACTTAACAAACTTGGCAAGTTTGTTATTTCTCATCCTGCAGACAAGTGCAATCCTTCATCGGATTGTACAAATGCAAATATATAAGAATATATTTATACAATGTTTTGTAAAATACAGTTATACAAATACAATTACTCATATCACTGTATTTGAATCTCTTTCCAAGTCTTGGGCCAGTGATGTTTCACTCTGGAAATTTGCTCCTCTGTCAATTTACCTTTCTATTCCAAAATTTTCTTGGTGATGCTTGTATTTTAGGAGCTCATCAGAGCCACTGCAGAAAAGGAGGGTTTCTCTGTGGGAATCTCAAGCCCAGACACATGGGGAGCTCATTTACTCGACCCACCAGTGTTTTATTTCACCCCAAACTTCTCACTTTCACTGCTTGCTGGTCCCACTGAGTCCCTGGTTGACTTTCTGTCTCTGCTATGTTTTTATGAGCATTTTTATGCCTCTGGTAAACTGCTTTGAAATATCTTCTCCATTCGCCTTGCTGTGGTTTTATATTTGCTAGTGTTTGTGCTGTATTCCATTTCCCTCATTTTTGACAGCTATCTTTTTTGCTCCTAATAGCCTTCCCCACTCTGCTACTTAACCTCTTTGCTTTTAAAAATTCGTTTAGGGTCTTTATTAGGGAGTGTTACATATTAAACTGGAGGCTGTACCATATCCTTAAGCTGCTGCCAGGGTATTTGAAAGTATTTTATCCTTTTAGCCCTTCTACTTATTTTTTAATGCCGTTTTCCTCTTAGAGAAGAAGGTGGTACTATGAATCAAGACCATTACATGCCGTGGTGGAAAATTAAGACAATAGGAGAGATTCTCAAATGGAGGAAGGAAATCTGTTTTAGCCTGACTCAAGTTAGGCACTGAACCCCTGAAGCACAGACTGAGAGGCTCCTCCCAAACATTGTGATCTTGGTATTGCATCAATATGAGCAATCACATCTCATTTTTCCTGTAATTTATTTATCAAATCTACTTTTAAAACACTTGCTGCTCTTTCTTCTGCTATTTCTACTTGGTGGCTGCTTGAGAGCCTCACTCACCTGCCAGCTGGAGACTTTCCAGCCTGAAAGGTATCACCCACCCGGGTGATCCTAACCTTAGAGCTGGGAGAGTTTTTCTCCTTTCCTGGGGTTTATTCCCCTCCCTGGAGCACCAAATCCAAGCTGTTGTGACCCCAGAGTTTAATTTTCCCAGCCCCAACCCTCCCCACTGATGGCTGAACATGAACCTGATCCCAGTCCTGGAAACCTCTCTATGAACAGTGACAATTCGGGACTGGGAATGGAAACCTTTATCCCTGTTTGTGCTCCAGTCACACGTGCCATGAGTTCCATGTGCAGTGGGAGCTGCAGGTGTGATTCAGGGGCTGTTCGAACTCAGAGGATCCCAGGATGATTTGGGTTGGAAGGGACCTTAAATCTCATCCCATTCCAACCCCTGCCATGGGCAGGGTCACCTT
>VYZR01058465.1:0-31395 GCA_013400675.1 Oxylabes madagascariensis
AAAAAAAAAAAATCATCCTGGGTCTACTTCAGACTTTTTTATATAAAGCAGAAGTATCATTATCCTGTTCTCAGATGTAATGTCTAGACACTTTTAATGAAAATATTCATTATTGTTAATTTGCATCTCTTCCAATTCTAGGACAGAAATCAAATGAAGATGTCAAAACTGTGCTCCCCCTGCCTCAGGCAAAACGGAGCCACGGCGACCCCCAAGTCCTTCCAAAGGGGATTTCAGTTTGTGTGAAGGAAAAGCATCTCCAGCACCCTCATAACTGAGGGTAGCATGAGATGAAAGACGAGCAAGGAAAATCAGAGGAAAATAATGTGTCAGGATCTGGATCTGAGATCTGCAGCTTTAAAGGAGGGAAAAACCAGGGAGATCCCAGCCTTAGGGTGCAAAATGTGTTGAAGTACAGATGTTAATCAGGATGGTGATAACTCAGTAGTGGGTTCAGTAGTGACATTTCCTGAAGGTACAGCACAATTTAAATGCACTCCTTTCTTGCTGGTAACAAACCTTTCCATTAGCACAAGGAAATACATATTATACCTCAAACACGCTTTGCTGAGCTCAGAGACTAAAGATAAAATAATCTTTTCATAGCAAATAGGAATGAATACTTAAAAATAATAAAAAGTTGGTGAATATTCATTTGAACTCTTAAGCAAATTTGCCCTTGTCATATTTGCATCCCTCTTGTGTTCTTTTTCTGTGCAATGAAGTTTTATTAGCATGAACATCCACAGAAAGTGGATGCGAAGCCTCAATACCCATGGGAAATGAATTCTAAATTCACTTGCTATGTGCAGTCACCCAAGAAACTTGATCATAATTGTTTATTGTACTTAAATATTTATATTGTTGAAGTGCTTGTTAGATAAAAAGGCTGCGATGCTCCTCTGCCAGGTGCTGTTCAAACACTGTCCCAGGCTACAGGAATTACCTCCATCCCCAGCAAACACACAGCTGGGACAGGTTTCACCAGGCTGGCTCATGTGGCAAGTGTCAAGGTCAACACTTTTCATTGGCTGAAAAGCCAAAAATGTTTCTCTTCATTTTTCTTAGCACGTTGGGAAAGCTGCAGTGGATCCACTGAATGGCAGCACCTCGACCGGGTGTGTTCACACTGGGTACTTGAAATGGAGACAGAGATTTAAAGTTCATCAGGAACATCGTTTTGAAGCTTTTTTACTGCCTGCAGTCCTCTGGCACAGCCTCCATCCCTTGCTCCGAGCTCGGATTCCAGCGGTGCCTTTAGGCTTTACAATGGATCCTTACATTCTCTCCTGCCCATTTGCATCTCCAAATGCTCCAGAAGCTGCACCCACGGCCCTGCCTCCCCCAGCAGATTCCATGGAGCTGGAATCCCATCCCTGCTCACCAGACCAGTTAACACCTTCCACCCTGCTGCCCCAGCTCATCCAAAGATTCCTCTGGGGTTTTTTAGGAGAGACAGGCAGCAGTTTCTGCAGTAGGGAGACCCTGTTTTGCTCATCACTTAGCACCCCACAAATCTGTGCCCCACAGCAAGGCCAGGCTGCCCTGCTTGATCCAGCTCTGACTGGCCACACTTCCAGGCCAACCCCCACTAAATCATTTCTCTCTGTTACCTGTCTCAGCCTGGAACACAAGGAGGGAGCAGATTTTTTATGGTTATGGAGGAGTGACTTCAAGGTCAAACCCCTGCTGGGAGTGGGGCAGGAATTTACACACTGCACCATGGAGTGTAGCACAAATAGCCACCTATTATGGGCTGGGGAATGAAAAAGACCCTGAAATTGAGGCTCAAGTTATGACAATGAGGATGCACAGGGGAGAAATTTGCATTAGGACATGTACTATTTCACACATTCCCCTTAATCTGGATTCAGTGATGGGAGGAGGGGATTTGGAGTCACCCCTCGGAGCAGGTTCAGGTCTCCATCAGCTTCTTACACACGACTGTGCCTTTTAATTATCACCCACCACAGTCAGATTAGGGCTGCCTCTGTCAATTTGCATTGGTAACACTCCCTGGTGCACCAGGTCCCTGCTCCTCCATGGAGACAGCAGGTGGTATTGGCAAGGTAATTACACACCATCAATAATTAGCAACAATTTCAGTTGCCCCAAAGATGCTTCCAAGATCAGGTATCAGAATTCATGGCATTTCCTTCAAACACAGGCCACCGAGGGCGTGCTGGTATGGCAGTGGAAATATGTAATTAGGGGAATGTGAGAAGGAGAAGAGGAGCCTGATGAGGAAAACCAAGAGCTGTCGCTGGCACTGCTGCAGGAAGGGGCAGCACTGGGGCCACCCACTCCAGGAAGATGGTTTCCAAAAGCTTGAGCTGCTTGGGAATGACATTTGAAATCCAGAGGGCTGGAAAGGGGAAGAGGAAGGAATGGGAACGGTGGAGGGAGTTGAGCTCTTGCACGGGGGGATAAGAGGGCTCCATTGTTTCACAGAGCATCCTCACACTGGGGGCAAAACAGGGACCCCCTGTGCCCAGAGAGCCCCAAGGCTGCAGGGGGACACACAGAGCACTGCAGTACACATTTAAATAATCCTTTATCAGATAATAAATTAAGAAGAGATGCTAAATGCTGTGAGCAGGGTCTCCCTGCATGGCCAAATCTTTCCACCCCAATGGCAGAAGATGTCACATACCACAGGAGAAAGATGGGTGAGAACGAAAAGAGGATGAAGGGCATAAGCTGAATACATGGTGCAACCTCACACTCACCACTATAAGAAAATGCAAGAGCCAAATGGGGTAAAAACGCCTTTTCCAAGACAAAATTCTGTTGGCTGCAGAGGAAGTAAAAATTGGCTTTTACGGCTTGAAGTGGCAAAAGATTTGGTTTCTTTAAACCAGGCAATTAATGGCATTGAACTTCACAACAACAACAAAAAATTAAAGGCACCCCAAAGAATGTTCTCTTAATTGTAGCAGCCCGCTGCATTAAAGCTGCTGTAGGAAAATTCATTTACAATTCAGCTATTAAATTGCAAACCATTACCACTGCTTTTACGGCTTTATATCCCTCTCACAAATTTATTGTGTAATTACTCGGAGCAACAGGATCGTTTCTAGCAAGCGAAGCTGAAATAAGGCACCCGTTCCAAAATCCTCACAATTCTGCCTTTTCCAGATGAAATTTATGCAAAAGAGGCAAAATGTTACATGCAGTTTTCTGCCCGGGATTTGGGGTTATTTGAGGTTGGAGCTGGAGGCTTGGCTGGTGTAAAGTGGGGATGGAAGCGACCACCCCAACAACTGCCACTTCTTGCTGTAGGAAATGGAATTGCTTTGGGGCTGTTGGGACTTGTTCCAGTGGATCTCTGCAGCAGCAGAGCTGGGGCTTCAGGACCTGGAATTTTCCTACCTCCCAGAGGTGCAGACAACTCCAAACAAGCTACAGCTTACAAAATAAATCATAATAAAATTGATTTAAAAAATGGGAATGGCATTTTCTGCCCCTCATTTTCCACCCCAGCAAAACAAATCTGTAAAAAATAAATAAACAAACAAACTCTTGGACACCATGAAAAAAGAAGTGCATAAAGGGGCATTAAGCAGGACAGGCATTTTCTGGGTGGAATAACTAGATTATTGTTGCAAGATGCAAATAAATTCACATCATGTGCATCTTTTTTCCTCCTTTTCCTTTTTGTACCATCCCTCATCCAATCCAGCTCAGGAATCTTGTGAGCACATTAAAGACCCAATTATGCTGGATTTGGGGAAGCTGCCTATTGTCCAACCTGAATCCATCATTACAAACCCCGGGATTAAACACTCAGGAGCTCCCGGTCAGTCCAACCACCGTGCTGCTCACCAGCCATGACTGTGAAACTGTTTTCTTGGAAGCAATTCCCTTCCCTCGTGGGGTTTTCTTCTGTCCTGATGTAGCAGGGGATGTTTCTCACCTCCCTCTCATTACCTGCGATCCTACCTGGAAGCTCACTGCAGGCACATGCCCTTAGGGATGCACTGAAATAGGCACTGCAGTGCTTGGCTCAGCTGGGCCCTGAGGATTGAATACAACTTAAAAAAAAAGGAGGTAAATGAATAAGACCCCATTTTTAAATATAACTACCTTTATTCTTGATAATATTCTAATTATTATTACACTGTCAGCTTAATTTTTTTTTGTTTTGTTTTGTAAAGGAAGCTCTTTGGGGTACCAAGGGCTGGTAAATGCCCAGAGAAGGCAAAGCAGACGGAGCAGAATTCTCAGCCCATCCTAAGCTGCTGCTGCTGCTGGCTGGAGGGGAGGTGGACACGGTGTCCCCGCAGCTCGAGCATCCTAAAGGCACAGAGAACACGTTTAGCTATGCAGGAGGCATCTCTCCGGGCTGGCACAGGGCAGGGGCTGGAACCAGATGATCCCTGAGGTCCCTTCCAACCAACCCCCCTCCGTGAATCGCTCCTTGGGAGGGCTGAACGCCCCAAACCTCCTCCCCGCACTGCTCCTGCTGCTGCCAACAGCGTCTGACTTTGTGGGACGATTTATTATTTGTTCCAAATGTTTGCTGTGGGTGTAAGGACACGATCCCCGAGGCCAAAGCCACCGTGGTGACACCAGCACAGCACCCTCCTCTCCCCGGTGAGGATGGATCCCTGCAAGGAGCGGGGGGAAGGAGCTGACAAACCAGGATAATTTATTTTGCTGAGCCCGGCGCCTGCCAAGTCGGCTCAGTCTGGCATGGGATAGGCTTACAGGAACAGCCAGGCTGGGATTTGCAGGGAGGAGGAGGAGTCTGAGTGAATCAGATCCCCAAATCTCGCCGGATTCAGCAGGAACTGGCTATTCAGCCAGCTTGGGGTTGTTTTCCTTCTCGGGTTTTCTGTTCGCTAAATTGTGTGGGTGATCAGTAGAGGAGGGGTTCAGTTTAAAAGGGGATTTTGGGTAAAGCTAATGAGTGATAAAATAATTATGAAGAAAGACAGGGGGAGAAAAAAACCCACCATCTAAATTCCCAATGGGAATTGCATTTTAGCAGCAACTGCTGGTCAAGGGAGAGACAAGACCTTCACACACGATGCCTGACCCATTGCTCTGCTGTGATGTGTCTCCAGCTCCACTGGAGGAATTCAGCAACTAATCATCACCATGGAATCCTTTAGGTTGGGAACGCCCTCTAAGATCATCCAGTTCCACCACTGACCCAGCAGTGCCTTGAGCACCACTAAACCTTGTCCCAAGTGCCACATCCGCTCGTTTTTGAACACTTTAAGAGGTGTTGAATCCACCACCTCCCTGGGCAGCCTGTTCTAATGCCTGACCATCCTTTCAGAGGGGAAATTTCCCCACCTTGCCCAAGACAGACAAATAAGGAAGGATGGCAAGGGCCTGAGGATGGGGATTGGGTGGATCAAGTGCATTGATGATGAGAAATTGCATCTCTGCTCCCTGCAGGCACCCAAACCTTGGCCACGTTGTCAACAGAAGGGAGGAAAGGTGCCGGTCAAGGGCGTCCCTGTGGCTGCCCAGAGTGCAGGGTTTGAGGGGTGAGGGACAGGTCCTCAGGCTCTGTTTCTGTGGGGAGCTGAGCCCCACACCCCGGTTTGAAGGTCCCCGGTCCCCGCGTGTGCTGTGGGAAGCCACACGTGCCACGGAGCCAGCAGTTGCTATGGAGACCAAGGATTTTCTTAAAACTCCTGCAAAAAGGAGACAAAGGCCCGAGAAAGCAGAGGGGAAAGGTCTCCTTTGCACAGGTTTAGGGCTGTGTTCAGAGGCTGCACGGCCCCAGGGCCATCGCTCCACCCGAGGCTGCACGAGTTGTTCCCTTCCAGCAGACCCGGTTTTGCCCTGTGCTGGTGATTTCTGTACCTTGCAAACTTCATTTTCTGCCTGTGCTGGCTCATCTCTGCGAGGTGCCAGTCTCATCCAGCAATCACATTTATTTTTGCAGTCTCCAAGGGTTGTCTAAAGATGCAGCTCCTCTGTCAACAGAGAAACTGTGTTTTAATTGCAGCCCTTCTGGCAGGGGATGGAGCTTCTTCCTTCATCAATATGTTTTTTAAATGCATGGAGAGGTCACAGGACTGGCAGATGGAGGAGCAAAGCCCCCTGATTATCCAGATTACAGCCCAGCACAGACCCCCCATAGCACAGAGGTACCTGCTGGGATGGGATATGGGGCTGGAAGTGGGTTAAACCCACAGCCTAAAGCTTGAGCTCTCATTTCCACAAGTCCCCAGATTCGGCTTTGCCCTTTGATGTTTTTAAATGCTGGTTTGTCCTTCGCCAGCCTCCAGGAATTGGGATAAATCAATAACCCATCAATTCTGACAGCAGAGCTCTGTGGTACCCCAAGCTGTGGTGCTGCTCCCAAGTGATCCATATGCACGCAAGCAGAACATTCCCAGACGGCTTTAAATGAAGTGGCTGGCAAAATCCCTTGGGAATATTTGGTTAGGTTGAGAAACATATAGAAACACAGCTTTTTGGAGGCATCTTGCAGTAACTTTAGTTTCCATAGTGACTAATGTTTGTGTTTATATCCAGTCCCTGTGTTTCTATCAGATTTTGCTTCATGGAACAGCTGTTCCAAGTCATTTCACCAAGACAGATGATCCTGATAAGGAGCAAAGTTTCCATTGTACACAAAATGCACATTTATTTAATAAAATCCGAAGAATTCAAACCCGGAAAAGACCCTGTGCTTCAGAAGATTGATTATCAATGCAACCAACTGATGTGAAGAGAATAAAAGTGGCCACAGAATAGCTGCTGCCTAATGAGAGAGTGAGAAAAACCAGAACAGAAAATAAATAAAACAATACTGAAAACACCGGTAACTTTATTTAATTTGGTGGTGAGCTTTCTATCCCTGGGCCTTATGCACCAATGTGCTGCCTAAAAATCCTGCTCCTGCTGCTGGAGGTGTCACTACAGTGGGTCAAGGGCAACTCTTGGACACCCCAGCCCCCTTAGGACAACCTCATTCCTGTAAAAAGCTGCTGGGAGTATCCAGAGGAAACAAAAGGAGACTAACCTGGCCTTTGGGTTCTAACAAACCACTTTCCTCAAGTTCCCCATCCCTGTGGCATTTGTATAACCACCCCATTTAGATTTCAATGGAAATAAATGCTGATTATTTTTTTGGTGATTTTTTTTCTAAAATAGGATGGCTCATGTTTAGCTTTTTGGAACAATACTTATTTTAGCCTCTTTATCAGATCAAATGGAGCAGGAGCTCCCTGGTTGGATCTAGGCTTGGATCAAGCCCCCCTCAGAGTCTCTTTGGTATCAGCAGCTCTGCCTGGGCTGAAATTGTACCAAAGCAAGAAGGTTGGTAACACAATCACCTCTGACATCTTACGCCCTTGATTTTTTCCCTGGAAAGACCAAAGTGTTGGATTTGTCCAGGTGAGTCCAGGAGGCTCTGGAAGAGTTGGAAATGGCACCTCCCCAGAAGCTGGGTGGGCATGAGCCTGTTGTTGGCTGCCTCCCTCCAGTGCCTGGGTGACTGCACAGGCAGAGCTGGGTCCTTCTGTTCGGGGGTACCCCAGAAAAAGGAAATAAACCTGATTTTAGATACACAGCTGGAGGTGAGATCCCTGCTTCTCTTGGCCTGAGCTGTGCCACCCACTCCTGCCAGTGGAATCTGCAAGGAGATTGGGACAGCCATCAGGAATGGTGAGAGATCAGGAAGAATGAAGATGTGATATAGGAAAAATAACTCCAGCATTATCTGCCTCCAGGCTTCTGACCTTTGTCTCCCTAGGATCCTATCCCCAACCTGGAGCTGCCCCTGCAGAGCACTGGGTTGGCAGGAGGTCAGACCTGCTCCCACAGGCTGAGGTCTTACCCCTGCAGCCTTCATCGCTAAATATTCTGCTTTTAAAATATTCTCTCTGCTTGCCTGGCCCCAGCCAAAATCTTAATAGGAACCAACAGCTCCTTCATGCTAAATGAGGCACCAAAACAGCAGCAAGCAGCTGCTGGGAGAGGACAGAGTCCTGCTCCCCAGCACTCCCTGTCATAAATAACTGGAGTGCACAGGCACTGGCAAGGACCACTGAGTTGCTTATCATTTTAATCACTTCTAAATCACGTTGCAGAGCTCCAAACCCAAGGAAATTATTTTCATTGTTAACCTCCTTCTCCTTAATTTGCAAACTTCCTGCAAGTAATTGAAATTCCTGCTCTGCAAAAGCAAAAGCCTTATCTGCAACCTTGTTTAGCCAAATTAAGAGAGATGGGACTCGACTCCAGATTTGCTAAATATTTTTCCCTGCCTTCCAAAACATTTATTACATTTTGCATTGCACAAACTGCTTCAACCTCCTGCCAGCTGCAGAAACATGGTGAATTATTTTAATCAGAAACAAGAATCATGTTGAAAGTAACCGTAACATGGCACAACAGGAAACCTGGGCTTGCAGACTCCTTTGGAAGAAAATTCCAGCTCTTCTTTTCCCTCTTTGCGACTATCAATCAAACTCTAAAAATAAAGTCAGATATACAAAATTATCCTGCCATCAGGGCTTGAAAATATTTCAGTTAAGCAACTGTCAGTGCTTTCGTGATGGATCTCCATTCCCCAGGTTCTCTATCTTCCTTTTCAGACTGCACCAGGCTGAACCTTGGCACACATCCCAAGGATGATGCTGGAGCAGTTTGCTTAATAGCAGCCTCTTAATACCTCTGGAAGCTGGGCAGCACAGGGAGGCAGCACATCTCCCCCTGTCACCTCCAGGGATGCAAACACCCACAGCTCCCAAGGGTTGTGCTTGAAGCCAGAGACACTTCAGCACTTCCCAGAAGTCAGGTCATGGGCTCTGACAGGTTTGTTGGAGCATCAATCCCCCCTGGGAGCGTTAGGGGTGCCAAATCTGCTCTCTGCTGAAGCTCCCCTGGGTTTGCCAGCGGGTGATGCAGAGCAAGCTGGGGGGAATGCCTGAAGGAATTGCTTTTCCCCCTGTTCAAGGCTGGAGTCTTGGGCTGCCTTTCACACCTCCTCTGCATCCACGTCGTACCCAGAGAGGCCCTTTGCTCTGCTCCTGACAGCCATGCACCATTTCCTCTCCTCCCTGCCTGGGGTCTGGCTTGGCACCCTTGGAAATTCACAGAATCACAGAATGGTTTGTGCTGGAAGGGACCTTAAAACTCATCTCCTTCCACCCCTGCCATGGGCAGGGACATCTCCCACTGTCCCAGGGTGCTCCAATCCAACCTGGCTTTGGACACTTCCAGGGATCCAGGGGCAGCCACAGCTGCTTTGGGCACCCTGTGCCAGGGCCTCACCACCCTCGGAGGGAAGAATTTCTTCCTCATATCCATTCTAACCCTGTCCTCTGGCAGTGGGAAGCCATTCCCTGTGTCCTGTCCCTCCAGCTTTCTTGGAGCCCCTTTAGGCACTGAAAGGGGCTCTAAGGCCTCACTGGAGCCTTCTCTTCTCCAGTCTGAAGAGCCCTTTACCTTTCTTCATTCCCAATTCTGAATAAAATATTGGATGTAAGGAATAGAAATAGCCTGCTTTTCCCAGACTCACCCCCTTCTACACCCAAGGGCCAGGAGGCCACCAGAGCCATGTCCTCTGCCACTGCTGGGGTTCATCTCTTCAAGCCCACACCAGACACTTAATCCCAGCCAACAGTAATCCAAATCCTCCCAACTGTTGTTGGAGCCCTGGGGAAAAGCTCTGCATTTATTTGTTTCTTCCTCTTGGAACACAGCAATATGTAAAAGCAAATTGAGCAAGGAGGAGGCACAAACGTGCAGAATCTTGTTGTTATGGACTCCTTCTGTACCACCAGGACCAAGAGCATCCAGTTGGTATCTACAACACAGGAATTCTCCTGGGTTGGGAAGTGGTGGATGAGGCAATAAGATTCAGGAGTTTTGCTGTGCAGACTATTTGTTTTTTTTTAATACTGGGAAAAACGGGAACATATGCGAGGGGGGAAGGGTGGCAGCAGCATTTGTAACGCTTAATTTACTAAAACGACACATAGCACAGATCTCCCATCTCACTTCATTCAGAGAAAGAAGTGTTGGGGTAAACCAGTCAGCCTGGATAGAGACCCATCCCAGGGGTCTTAAACGTGCTGCCGGGATAAGGATCCTTCCCAAAAGATGTCTGAGGCCACAAACATCACCCTTGTCACGCCCTGGTCTGGGTAAAACACTCATTTGTTCTTCTTCCTCCCACAAAAACATCAGGGTTTTGATGGAGCAGAGCCAGTCACTCTCCATGTACATGGACCCTACCAGAAAGCAGGAAAGATGCTTGGATTTTAGTGTTACTTCAGAAATTACATCCCAGCTTTCTTTCCCTGTATTAAAATCTATGAAATCAGTGAGACCAAAACAGGCAGGAAACGACAGCAAGAGCAGGATCAGGTCCTACCTTTGAAAACTATTTAATTTATAGTCCCTCCATATCAGAATTATTAAGAAAGAAAAATACCTACTGCCTCCCAAATGTCACCATATCCACCCGACTTCCGCGCATCTCCGAATGGATTTACCAGTGCCAGGGGCAATCTCATTTTCTAGAAAACCTGTTTTACTGCCTAATATTCCAACCAAGTCTATGGCTGATCACTTAAACAGGCTTTTACCAGGCAGGGCAGGCTGCACGTCTCATTTCCCTCAGACACCCTGCAGCGGCTCCGTGGGTGGGAGGCGAGAGGAGCCGTCGCAGCGAGTGGCGTTGGGATCGCTCTCTGTCAAATTAAAACCGTGATTAATTCCAAATCCATGCTGTTTGTCGAGATATTTTCGAGTTGTTTGATTTCAATAATCGCAGCGTGCCCGAGAATGGATGAAAGGAGAGAAACGCCCCAGCACAGGGGATGGTGGAGGGATGGAAGCCCTCGGTCCGTGCCAAGGGATGAGATGTTCCCAGCTGGAGCAGCCCCGGCAGCCCCAGTGCGGCTCAGGGAGGCTGAAGAACCTGACAACCTGATAATCAACAGCTGTCCTGAACATTTCCCTGTCTAATCGATCATTTGCAATGTTTACTGATGAGAGAGTGATAAAACCTCAGCTTTATCCATCCCTGCAGTCCTGCCATTCCTCCAGTGCCTCCGTGGGAATCGAGGCCATTGATTTATTGTAACACACCTAATCTGTATGTGCAAGCACAGAGAGGAAGAGGCTGATCCTTCGACATGGACACAGCACATCGATTCCTTTATCTTAATTTGCCACCCTGTTAACCCACCCAGAACTGGGGATTGGAACTACAGGATCCTGAAGGTCCCTTTCAGCCCAAACTGTTCTGTGATTCCATGAATATCCCACACACAGTGCCCAGCACGGATGTGTTGGGAAGGAAGAGAGAGGATATTTGAGGCCTGATCCTGAAAGTCTTAATCAAGAGTCATCCAGACTTTAAAGTACTAAATTTGTTCACTTTATGCCAGGAAGACCAAGAAGTGACTGGAATACAGGGACTTTCACAGGAAAAGAGAGATACAAAAAACCAGTGGGCAGATGCTGAAGCCACACTGGCTGTAAGGAGCAAAATGTCACTCCTGGGTGTCTCTAAGAGGGACAGGCAACCCTGTACCAAATAAAATTTAATAGTGTTTATTATATTAAATAACCATGATAAATTCTATATAGAACAATATATAACAAATATTGCATATTTATAACTATTAAAAATAAACATATTAACTATAAAAAACATTTCTGGATATCTAAGCAACAACTAAGCTCATGACTGTGTAGTGCAAATCATTTTGCTGAGGGACTGACATTCTGGAAGTCAAGAGCTTCAAACCCAGGGTGGTTTTGGTTGTTTAGTTTTGCATGTAGCTTTGTGCTCTTGAAAAACATTTAATTTATTGAAGATTCACCTTAGAGCTCATCAAAGCTTAGATGTGACATCCAGTAAATCATCTCCTATTACTCAGAAAGTCGTGCTGCACGAAACAAAGAGATGTTGAAAGTCAGCCTGGAAATGGAGAGGAAAGTTGGCAACTGGGAATTATCCTGCTACACCCAAACAGCACAGAGTCAGAGCACTAATCGTGTGCTGCCTGTAATGGCATTTGAGCAGTTTCTGCAAGAGTGGGATTTCATGATACAAACCCTTCTCCATCCACGTGAGCCTCCTGGAAGCAGCAGCTTCCCACGTGCTTTCTGTGCCAGAGCACATCCAGAAACATGTGCTTGGTCAAATTATTTACTTGGGAAAAAATTACAGCTCCAGAGGTTGAAATATTTAATCTTTATTTCCAGATCACAGAATATTCTGAGTTGGAACGGGCCCACAAGTGAGCTCTAACACACACACCTTTGGGGATATTTTTTAATCTTTGTTTTTCCCCATTGGATTGAATCTCCCATGGTTCGAGTCTGAACGTGCTGGGGCAATTATGAGAGGGTTCGTTAGGTTCTTTAACAAAAGATCATGATGAACTGAAGTCCTAAAAAGTTTCATTACAAAGTCATTTTTAACTATAGGATTAATGAAAAGGTGGAAACTCCACTTGTAAGAGGTTTACAGGACTTTTGCTGGTGAGGAGGCAAGGAGGCAAAGACATGATTTGATTTGACCTGGGTTATTTCCTGCTGCAAGGATGGATGGAATCACAAACCTGCACTAAGAGAGAGCAGCGTTACTGGAAAGAGATGCTGAGAAACAACTCGCTGCTACAGGCTGGTTAAAGGCTGCACTTTGATCACAGAATCACACCTTGGGCTAAAGCTGACGAGATACCGTGGTGCTGGACACTCTGGGTATAGGCTAAAGAATGGTTATCAAAGCCAAACACCACAGACTTTGAGTGTTCCTTTTTCTCAGGAAAACTCTATCCAGTACCTTTATCTGTTATTTACACATCAAGGCAGCAGAAGGATGAAGTGCACTGGGCATGGATTCATCACCCACATTCCCTGCTTTTTCCTTCCACTCCGAAATCAGGGGGCCATAAAGGGAATTTCTGAACTGCTCTCATCCCTCTCTTGGCTTCCCAGCCTTTGCCTTTACTGCAACAATATATTCCTGGGGTATATCCTGCAAAATAAAATTCCAGCAGAAGGGAACGATCATGAACATCCACACGTCCCCTGCTGTGCCCAAGTTAAACCCTTCCAGTGCTGCAGCTTTGCAGTGGAAACTAAAAGCGACATCAAATAGTAGAACTGCATTTTATCTCATCTCCCATCACCTTCTCCAAAGTTCAAAATACAGCTCCAGACTGGAGTGATCTGCTCAGAGCGAGGAGGGGAAGCTCCACAATGCTCTGTGTTGCTGCTCCTGTCTGTTTTCCTCTAATTAGACTGATGGCTTGTGTTCACAGTTGGTACAGAACGAGGGCAAACAAAGGATTAGGCAGAACACAAGGAACCTTCAGCCGTTGTGTTAATGAAAACCATCTCTACCCACCTCCCCCAAAGTGCCTCTGCATCTCCATCAGCAGATCTCATTTCGGGATGGGGAGAGCAGCAGGAGGTGGAGGAAAAGGGAAAACTGGTTTGCTTCCCTTGCTCCCTCCTGAGCTGCACACCCAGCACGTGCAGAAGGGGGTGGCACAAGGCATTTTCACTGGCCTGCAGACACATGTCCTCACTTCTGCCCATGAAAAATGAGGAGAAATGGGGGGCTGTGCCAGTGGGTACCCAAGCCCAGAAAGATGAGAATACCCTGGGGTGAACTGACCTCTGGGGCTGAGCAGAATGGACTGGTTCTCTCTCTTCTAGGGGCTGGGCTGGAGGAGTGAGGAGACAAAAGCGGGGTTTTCAGAGCCAGCTCTTCAGTTATTGGCTGTGATTTCTTTGGTAGCTCTCCTTGCTGAACCACAAGGCCACCCTTCTGTCTCACACTCTGGACAGTCACGGGATCCATGAGTTCCATGAATCACTCCACGAAGCTGCTGTTAAATGTACCAATGCTTGCTTGCCCAGAATATCTTATTTTAATGCTCATTTTTCTAATGAGAGGTGTATAAATCTCTACCCTCCATTCTTCTATTTTATTTTAATTTAATTTCTCTGCTGGTGGTTTTTTATCTGCTTTTTAATCCAGCATGAGAATCTCTCTTGGCCTGTGTCTGTTCCTCTCTTCACACAGCTTGTCTCAATTACCAGTGATGTATTTCCCTCCTCCCTGCTTTTCATCACGTGTGTTGCCCCATAGAAGTGAATAACAGCGAGGTCTTTCCCAGACTCTTTCCTCACTTGCTTTTGAATTCCATCCATACTTTCAACGCTAAGAAAAAAGTCCATCTTTGCGCTCCTGAGTCTCCCAAGTCAAATCTCAGACTACTAAAAGTGACTGTTCAGAAGGATCCGCTACCCTGGAAGGCAGAGCTCAGCTTTGGGGCAGTTGATAATGAACATCAAGCACCTGACTTAAAAACCAAGCTGCTGCAAGGTTCTCTTGCCTAATAAAGCAGAACTTTGTGAGTGGTTTGGGTCAAGGAAGATGAGGCAGAGTGGGGTGGTGAGGTGCTGTGGCTGCTCCTGTGGAGACAGGAGGGCTCAGAACGGTGCTTTACTCATCATTAGTGTCACAGCTGCATATTAGAGGAGAGGTGCAATTGGCCTGCTCAGAAATTAGGTGTTCAGAGAAAATTGCACTCACACAGCTCCTACTTAAGTGTGGTGAGAGGCTTTTTCCATGTAGTAGGATACAGGGAAGTGAGGATGGGCACACTGAATGAGCTATGGCTGCTGTGCTGGAACAGAGCAGAGAGCATCAGGCAAGCCATGAAAGGGTGGGATATTTGAATCACTCCCTCCTAACCACCTCACTCACTCCAAATTATGTAGGAGTCACATTACACTCTTATAAATTATGGTTGCACCTAGAAAACACCTCCAAGATCCTGCTCCTGCTCCTCTCTGTACCAAAGGAGATGAAAGACCTGGTCCCAAACATCCCTCAGCTCCAGCAAGTCTCTAATTTCATGCATGAGTTTCATCCATTGGCTTTGCCATGATGATTACCAAAAGGCTGAGCCCGAGGCTCACCAAAGTTCTCCTGCCTGGGCACAGCTGGTGGTGGAGATGTCCTCCTCTGCCATGAGCAGGGTTATCTGGATAAATAACAGTGCCATGGCACTGGCTTTATGAAAAATATCAGAGGGGATGAGCCATTCTGAGGGTTAGAGCCTGGCACTGAGGGACACAGGAACATCTCTGCATGGCAATGACATCCAACTGGATTTTTTTTTCCAGATAATTCTATAATCACCCTTAATCAGTGCTTTGGAGAACAGGGCAGCCCATACAGCTTAAGGATCAATTAAAAAAGATCCAAAGCCTTCAACTCTGCCTCAGCCACAAACCAGCCCATTTCCACTTCACATGGGCTGGTGACACCCGATTTCAAATCAAACCAACCTCCTGCCTCTTCCTCAAGATGATTCATATTAATTTGTTATTTCATAGAAGAACTTTGACCCAGGAATACAGATTAATAGCCAGAACTTAATTAGGAAGCATTTGAAGACGCGAGAGCTCCTTTGGCTGCCAGCCATGTAATTTCCTCAAGGAGCCTCTACTTCCAGCACCAGGGACCCAACCTGAAGGGCTGATGTTTATTTTTTTCTGTTCACCACTGGCCATTGTTGCTCTTCTCATGCCTTGCACTTGAGTTTAGTGCTTTCAATCAGGGAACTTTTCAGAATTTTAAAGCTTTTCCTGCTTCACCAAGTTACATGGACTAGATGGTCCTCACTGTGCCCCTTCCAACTCAGGATGTTCTATGATTTACTGTGCATCCATCCTTCACCATAAAGCAGAGAGTATAAAAAGTGTAAAGTTTGAGATAACCAAATGCAGTTTTAAACTGTGTGATATCCAAATTCAGTTGGGATAATCAGACGTCCCTCCAGAAGATGACAGAGCTCCACATGGTAGCTCTATTCCAGGCTCACACAACACCGAGCCTGATGAAGTTGTCAGGACAGGGAGTGAGAGGGGGTCCCTGTCCCTCTGCCTGAGCTCAGCTGGAATTCCCAGCCAGCACAGTGATAACTCAGCTGGACACAGATTTCTGATGTGCTCCAGGAACATCCCAAATCCACGTTGGCTGCAACACAAACAGGACTGAGGGTGGATCTCACCCCAATGCAGAGCAAGTGGTGCCAAACTCAGAGCAAGAGGAGGGTTTCCCTTTGCGGGGGGATAATCCTCCAGCTCTTATCTACAGCAGAGCAGGATGGCCGGTGCCTTCAGAGAAAGGCTCTTGCTGCAGTGTCTGGGATGTTAAATAAGGGCTTTGTGGAGGAGCTCTTTGTCCCCATCACATTCCTGCATGTGTTGGTTTGCACTGGGAGTCCCAAACCCGTGTCAGATGATGCTCTGCAGTGCAGGTGCCTCAATGCAGCCCCCAGAGGTTGTCTCAGCGTGGCTGAAGAGGTGCTTGGGATCTCCAAAAAGGGAATTTGAGGCCATTTTATCCCAAAAATCTGTTATCTGGGAGAGGCTGCTTCTAGCCCTGCAGAGCAGCAGACAGCGCAGGATCCAAAGGAAGGGAATTGAGGCTTTCCATCTTCTCTGCCTATCTTCTTCCCCAAAAACTTAATGAAATGTGTGACTTTCTTTGAATTATCTGCACTACAACCAGAATCTCACTTCTGATTAAATCTATCTGCTTAACAATTCTCAGCAGATCTCAAAGGAATCAATACTCATTGCCCAGAGAGCCACAGCCTCTCTAAAATTAGTATTAAAGGAAATGCAAGTTTCTTCCTGCACCACGCAGCAGCTCGGTAGGTGTTACTGCTGTGAGGAACTTAACAAACCATTAATGGCTCCCAGGAGAGCACTAATCATTTTCTACATGTCCTTATCTGCTTAATCCCATTATCCAGATTTGTAGCATGAAAGCTGACCACTCATAATCCCAAACTCAGATGGAAGGCTGGAATAACAAATGATATTTGGGAACAGAAAGAAGTATGTTCTGCTCACAGTGCCTAGACACTTGTTACCACCTTTCCAGGTAGGACACAAATGAGGGAATAATCCTGAGTATCTCCAGATATACAGGAAAGAAGAGTTTTAAAGAAATTATATAGAGAGATGTTACCCAAAAATTTATACTCAAGGTCACCCCACTTCACACATCAGACAGTAAGACTGGAAACATCTTCATCTCCTGGGGACAGGAATGTTTGTCTGCAACCGTCCGGCTGTCAACTGGACAGTCCTGGCTCTCAGGGCTCCTCTCTCACCCCCTGAATTGAGTTAAAAGGTGCTCTGCTAACAGCTTATTCAATGGAAATCTCATTATCCAGAGCTCTGCCAAGAATTTATTCGAACAAGAGCCTTCACAAGGAGCTTTGCCAGTAGTTCATTGAAAGGGAATCTGTTATGGGGTCAGATACTATTTTATTCCAGTGAAAACCTAACAGAGGTGGACTTGCCTAATAATAGGGTCAGTCCTGCCATGATTAAATGAGACCTTCTCTAACTGGCTGAAGCTAAGAAATGCAGTGAAAACCTGTCTTATTCTGAGAGAAGCACTGGCCCACCGTGCACCTTGTGAAAATAGCCTTCATACATCAACAACGCAGTTAAATAATAAATAAAAACTCTAAATACGCCTTCAAAATCCAAGCCAAAAGCTTGCAGCCATTTTTCAGTTCACAATTTCCATTGAATTCTTCTTATTCAAGTCCTAAAGACCCCACAAAAGAGCTCCAAGGCTCCCAGGAAACTCCAACCACAGCCCCAAACCACCTATTAAGGGTTATTAAACTCTAGGTGGATTTACTGTGATCTAGAGTAAACCCCAAACCCTTTTAGCAAACATTTCTGCCAAGGTCACTTTTCTCCACTTTTCAGAGCTGATTTTGCCCTACTAAGAAAAAGACTTTGCTAGCCCTGATACTGAATTTCATCTTGTGCAGAGCAGAAATACCACGAGCCAAGGTCAACCTGAGTCACAGTCCTGTGCTCCAGAGGGCTTGAAACAGCTCCCGCCCCTATCATCTGCAGGTTCTGGAACCATATCATCGCTTCTATCGTTCAAACCACCAATGAAAATAAACAGTGAACAGAAACAGATCCTGGAGAGACCCATCAAAACCCAGGCTGAGCATGAGTAATAATAACCTGCTTGTATTCCTGGTAATAACGTCTCCTGTGAATAGAGTGATATCCAGCACGCTGCCAAATAGCCCAGGATCAGAGAAACAGGACTTGGGGGTTTGCTTTAGTCAGAGAAATTAAGCTTTTCAGCTGCAGAAAAACTGCAGTTGCTCTGCTTGACATAGAAAATACAAATGAAATATTAGGGCTGGTCCTCAAAAACGTAAAGATAATTCCAACATACCTTTAGGATGGAGTAAGAGCTATTTAAATGCCAGAGCTGGGTCTGGACCTTGATTATGTGTTGCCTGGATTACGGCATAGTCCCACATCCCCAAGTGCCATGACCAGATGCCTGTTGAATAATTTCAGAGATGGCAACCCCACCACCTTCCTGGGCAATGTATTCCAATTCCTGACCACTCTTTTAGGGAAAAAAATAAATAATTCTAATATCTAATCTGAACCTCCCTTGTTACAATTTAAGGCCATTTCCTCTTGTCCTTTCATTTGAGACATGGCAGAAGAGACTGGCTCCCACCTCACTCCAGCCTCCTTTCAGGTGGGTAGAGAGCAGTGCTGCTGCTGACAAGGACAAGTTAGAACAAAATGTGCTCCCTGGTGCACGTGAGAGGGATGGATAAAATTATTTTATTCCTGTGGCAGGCTGACCACCTCCATGAGGAACCAAAGAAGATGCACCCTGTGCTTGCTGACTCCTTACTGCTTGCATTGGCTTAAACTCCAGCAGAAACCTGATGTTCCCCAAAGCTCTGCATCCCCCTGTGCCAGTGCAAGGGTGTCAGAGGATGCAGGGGTGTCAGAGGATGCAGGGACAGGGATGCAGGGACAGCACAGCTCTGTCCCACCCCTCGGAGCACATCGTGCCATCGCGCAATAGATCCAGGAGAAGCTGAAGAGTAAATTGCTCCATTGAATCTGCAGCAGGAGTTTGGCCACCAGCCGTGAAGTCTTTAAAGAGCTGATTAAAAGGAGCTGTGAAGCTGCCAAAATTACTGACAGACAAATCGACGCTTGTCTCAAACGTGGTGTCAAGGGCTGCCTGAGGGAAACGTGCGAGAGAGCGCCGGGAGCTCCTGCCTGCAGCTCTGCCAACCTCAGGCACACCAAGAATTTTCTATTAGCAGCTCAGCTACACCTGGGAGAACAAAAGAGCCTAAAAATAGTTCTTCTCTCGGACTGGACGGAAATATCATTGAATCATGGAAGGGTTTGTGTGGGAAGGGACATTAAAGCTCATCCCGTTCCATGGGCAGGGACAACTTCCACTATTCCAGGCTGCTCCAAGCCCTGTCCAACCTGGCCTTGGACACTTCCAGGGATGGGGCAGCCACAGCTGCTTTGGGCAACCTGTGCCAGGGCCTGCCCACCCTCATAGCAAGGAATTTCTTTGTCATATCTCACCTAACATTAATCTCTTCTCAAATGATGAACAAATTATTTGAACTGCAGAAACTCAAGACCTGCTGGCAGTGCCAGAAATATTCCAAGAAGTCCCAGTAACTGCAGAGCACTCTGAGGCTGCACAGGACATCAGGACTTTCACACCCCGTCCCTGTTCTGCCACCAAAGCCATGATGCCCTGTATTTGATGTAAAATGACATCAGCATTCAAAAAGTGCTATTTCAGACTCCTTAGCATCATAATAGAGCCATCCACGCTGAAAATATCTCATGCTGCAAGGAGGAGAATTAAAGATTCTCATCACAGCTCCCAGTGAAGTGGCTCTCAGTGACTTGTGACACTACTCCAGACGGATTAGGGAATGCTGTGCGTCCTCTTTGGCCAACACAATCCCACACGTGCAGTACACAGCACACAGCAAGGAGTTAAGAGGGCAGGCACTGCCCAGAAGCAGATTAGCCATGGCAGCATCCAGCATCTGGAAGAACTGCAGGTCTGGCCATGGTTTTTGATCCAGCCGGGATTATCCATGGTTGTTTCAGATGTGGAAAGTCAGCCTGTGATCCCAGTGGATGGCTCTTCACATCTCCACTTCAAGGGAATATCAGAAGGACTCAGCAGGGCCTGGACCAGCTGCTGCCTCTCTCTGTGGAGCACTGCCTGTCCAAACGCCTCGCTCTGTTGGCACAAGGAAACACAGAATTCTGCTGCTTCAGATTAAAAAAACCCACCAGTTTTAATAGCTTTAACCTGCACTCTCCCACAAACTCGAAGGAAGCTCTGGAGAGGTTGCTTGATTACGTGGAAAAGGGCAAAATGCTGAAAGAGAGACTATTAACACAGAACTGGGTAAAGAAAACCAGCCCCAGGCTCCCTGACTGCTGCCTCGCACCATGTCACGCTTCACGCTGGGATCAAACACATCCCGGGCGTGACATCAAATGCAAATTCTGGTTTGAGGACAAAGCACCAAAATTCAGATACATTCCTGGGACATATCAGAAAATACTGTTTTTCCAAGCACTGTTTCTCATATTCCCGGTGTCCATGCAGTGCATTCAGATGAGGGGGGAGCCCCTCCAGGGTGTCCCACAGCTCCCAGACACTGAGCCCTTACCCAGGAATTCACAGGAAGGGAATTACTGGTGCCGGGCTGATCTGATCCTGCTAGGTGAAATTCTAGAGCAGCACAGGGCCAGTTGTAAAACCCTGCCTCTCTGATCCTATCTGGAATAAGAGGAATGTGGTTTAAGATGTGTTATCAAACTACTTGTAAATAAACCTGTTAGGGCTTTTAATGCACACTTTTATTTTAAAACAAGCCTTAATGGGAAGTCTAGTACTTATTTTGATCCCCTAACAGGAATATATACATCTTGGCTTGTGTTGAGATTTTATGTTGATTTTTTCCATTGAAAAACACACCCATTTTCTCACCACAAATGAGTAAAACTGCAGAGTGCACCAACTCTGCCATGTGTGCTCAAGCCTTGTGAGCAGGACTGCAGAAGTTCACATGCCTTATTCACTGGGAGGAGACAATTTTGCTTTTTCAGTACAAATTCACACCTGGATGGGATCTGCCTGTGAATGCAGCCTGATGAACAAGTGCATTTCAGGTATTTCATAACCTGAAACCTGCCAAGTTTTTCTGTCTGTGTGGCTGATTTTATTCATCCACCTCTCAGATGAAACACCCAGGTGTCACAGAATTTCACTGGTTAACACACAGTGGCCTGTGCTCACGGACCCCTGACCCCATCATCACCTCATGTAACACAAACCCAGCACTTCTCATGAGCCAGGGTCCGTGATTTCCTCACAGATACAGCAACAAAACACAGCAACACAAAGCCTTAGGATGAAATTATTGGAGAAAACAACGGAGGCCACAGAAGGGGTGAAAATAGCGCAAAAAAAAATATTTAAGCCCTGGAGTTATGTAGCAATAAATAAATAAATGTGTGATGTGCAGGAATGGGGAAGTGTAGGAATAATCAAGGGGGAAAGAAGGCCCTGACCCATCAGAACCAGAAGCAAAGGGGGCAGAGGGTGAAGGGAGGGTTGGGCAGGGGGTGCAGAGCAGCAGCATCAGACAGAAAATGGAATTGAACTAAGGCTGAAGACAAATACTAATACTGTTTCCCCCCCGCCCTTTTTTTTTTTCCAAGTGTGGAATACAAAAAAGGATCATTGAAAGAGACTCAAGCAGCCTCTGGAGACCTGGTGGGATTGGATTGCTGACAGAGGAAATAGATGTTGCTGAAATATTAAGAATGTGTTGCTTTGGTATTTCCTAAGAAAGATGGGAGGGAGAGAGGCTGCAACTGTGACCCTGCCGGCAAGGGAGGGAAGAAGGAATAAATTCCACCACGAGGAATAAAACACAGAGTATAATTTTCCATATAAAAATCTCTTAATGAAATCACTGCCCTTGCTGCAGCAGCCGTAGCAGTGATTTTTCCTGAACATCAAATTATTATTGAATAAGAGTTGTTTATTCCAGAATTATTATTAAGTAAGACAAGGCAGTTAAGCAGTTGAATTTGTGGGGTGCAAATCAAGTCTGGGGCATTGCAGGGGAAGCAGAGGGGTGGTGGCAGGACCCTGGATCTGAGACTGGGCCAGCTGGCCAGAGCCACCAGTCTGTGCCACCACTTTGCAGCAAAGAGACACTGAAAGAGGCTCCAAAAAAGACATCCAAAGCTGAGAGACTTATCTGAAGCGAGCAGAAATCTCTGCAGCTTTGGAGATTGCACCTGCCACTAGAAATAATTGCAGCTCAGGCTTGTGTCTGGTTTTTCCCCATCTTTTTTCTGTCTAACAGCTGTTTCTATAGACGATGTGGTAGTATAAGTCTGAAATAGCTGCAGGCTATTGATGTGCTTCTCCTGCTTGGCCCAGCATCTCCAGAGCACCAACAAATGCCATCAGCCCCTCTTTTCCAAAGGGTGGAAGATTCATTTCAAGGGTTCTGAGATCTCAAGAATATTTACACTGCTCAGAACAAATCTTGCTTCTGTTGATATATCAAGCGTATTTACTTTATGATTATTCTTTTATAAAAATCAGACTGGCTAGATTTTACCCAGGCAGACTGAGGAAAATGCTGGTGGAACAGGAAAAGCAGAAATGAGGGAGTGGAAAGAGGATGGACAGGGACAGAGAAAGGAAATGAAGATTAGAAATAAAAAAGGAAAAGAAAAAAAGCCCTTGTGTAAAGCTCAGGAAATGAGTTGGCTTCTCAGAGATATTAGAACAAGAAAGGAGAGAGGACAGATATGAATGACTAAGGAAATCAAAAAACCTATCAAGGAAAATAAGAAGGTTTCTGACATTTGAGGCATCACGAAACATGAAAAGTAACAAAAGGAGCATGAATGAAGCCAGAAAGGGCAGAGAAAACAGGCTGGAGTTCATGTGCAGAGTGTGATTTTCTCTTATCTGGATATAAAATATTAAAGTGAGGCAGTGGCCAGCCCTGGGCTGTACTTTCACCCCTCCCTCCCCAGGCAGTGCCATGGCTTGTTCCTGCTCCCTGCATTGAACGGTGGAGAGCAACACACAAAAACCGGGATAATTTAAATAAAAGTGGGTTCAGAGGCAGCACAGGGAAGGCTGTGAATTTACAGAGGGGATGTGGGGAACACCTGTGGGGTGGGATGGGATGGGATGGGACCTGAGCCTGACCTCCAGCACCAGCACAAAAGCAGGGGACAGCAGCAGTGGCTGCTGAAGTGATGGACGTGGGGGAATCACCCAACTCCTCCCTCACAAAAAGAAATCACTGTTTTTTTTAGCAGCAAAAGCTATTTGTAAATAACCCAGCAAACTCCCTTCATCTTCTCCAAGGGGTGTAACACCTGTTTGGAAACAAACACCAAAGAGGCTGCAATTTCCACAGGTTTATCCGAGGGTCGCAAGTTTGGGCTTTACCTGCAGGAAAGCTGTTTGTTCCAGAGATCCCACAGACTCCCCGGTGGTCACACCAGCCTTACAGGCTCAACAGAAATAGCTGGATAGGCCACCACAGAAACACAACTAATTCTTGGTTTAGCTGTGTTATGGTTTAGGAGTATTCATAAATCATCCTCCTGATCCCTCGGGCATCCTACCAGCTCCCATTATCACCTTCTTATTCTAATAGGAACAATCTCAGTGCAGCAAATCCCCCATTCTCCACAGCCTTCAATCACAACCAAAGAGTAGAGGTGAAAAATCTGCATTTCAAATTATTGTTTGTTGTTATGACAACATCACATGGATTTGGTCCTTGCTGCAGTCTCCGGCTTCAGAGCATTTCCAAGGCTTTTATGCAAAGAGCGTGTTTTTAAGACACATATGCCACGGAGCCAAAGGGGTCACAGCTTCATGTGATGTAAAATATCAAGGGAAGCCTCCCGGAATATGATTCCAGAGAAAATTATCTCAGCAGCCAAGCAGAAACCTTTCTTCCTCCTAAACTTCCCCATAATATTTCAAACTGCAGCCTGGTACAAAAACACCCAAGAAAAGTCTATGGAAGGTGCAACAGTGGTGTCCTTTCCTCCACGTGGGGTTTGGTGCATGGGATTATTCAGTAGGTGTACAAATCTCATTTTCTGCACTATGAAGAATGTGAGTAGATATGGGGAAAAAAGACAAAAAAATAAAAGAAATATACAATTGGGACCCTTCAAGCAGTGAACTGCACTACAGGAATGCACATGATAACAGCATTGCAGTTTTAGAGCCCAAATTTATCACTATGGGTGCCTGAGACAGAGAACAGGCCAGAGATTTCATCTGGTGATTTCTGAGAATGCAGCTCAATACATTAAAAACAAAAAGCCAAAAAAAAACAACAAACCAGCAACAATTCATATGAAGCCTAGAATGAAAGATTTTCCTCAATGTCAATAAACCACAGGAATGGCATCAATTCCCAGCCCAGCCACGGTGATCCTGCACTCCCACGCCACCTCCACCCATCAGCCTCACCTGGAAAAACAGGGATGTCACTGGGATATTTTGAACAGACGCATTTTGACATACCATTAATATTTTCATCATTTTATAGATTACTTAGAAAGTTAAAGCTGTTGTTAAGGGGAGTCAGAGCAGCATCAAGGGACCTGCTCCTGGGGGAATAAACAGGAATTATCTGCTTGGACTGTTTCAAGCTCACAATTCCCTGAAGCTGGAAAGAAAGTGACATAGGAGGACCCCACCATCTCCTCTTGTGCTGGTGCAGCCCTTGGAGGTGTTAATCACACAGGATTCATCCTTCCAGAGGCTGATGTCAAATGCAACTTAAACTCAGTAGATAAGGGAGGGTGATCTGAATCGGGAAAGGTGAAGCTGAAGGACAACGATGCAGGTGAATGGGTCAGTGAGGAACAAAGGGGGATTTCTGTGACAACAAGGGTTCAGGAGGAGGAGGAGGAGGAGAAGGAGGAGGAGGTAGAGGAGGTTCCCAAGAGCCCAGCAGCCATCCCTGGGGTAAGGAGGGCCCAAGCTGCAGCAGCACCAGCATCTGATTCAAGGAAAACCAGCAACAAAGTCCATAATGGGTTTAGAGCACTAAGGAAAAAAAAAAAAGTGGTTGAACTAAACTATTGCCATCTGTCTTCAGCTGAAAGCGGAGCCACACATCGATGGCGATTTATAAATAGATTGGGAGCCTTATTAAGGGTTAGTAAAATTGTCCTGACTCCTTATCTCTCCTCTCATTGACATGAATAGCTGCCATTCATTCTGGGGAGAGAATTTTCCTTGTACTGAATAAAAAATCCCTGCTCACAATCCCCACTTTTCATCATGTGTTCCCTGCATTAGTGCAGTTATTCAGCCACAGATGTTTATTCCAGCCGAGCCCAGACTGGGACTTTACTCAGCCCGTGGAGTGAATAAAAGTCACCCAAAGCACAGAGACGGGGTCATGCAGAGAAAAGCTCTTCCCTTGTGTTTCATTTCATACTCCCCTGCCCATGAGGAGCCCGTGGTGATCCCGTGAGCCGAGGTCTGAGTGCCTGGCACCTCGTCACAGCTCGGTGAGCCTCATGGCAGGGATAACCTGTTAACCACCAAAGTGCCACAAAACCACCCCAATTACATTCAGCAATCACTCAGTGATTGCTGGGAGCTGCACTAAGTGGCAGCTCGGGCTCACACAGCAAATATTCCCTCCCCACGCCGTCCCAGCCCAGCTGTGCCCACATTACCACGATATCCTGGCAAGAGGAAATACTCTGATAGGGCCATTAATATCGATATTTTCCAAGAGTTGTTTAAAAATCCTTTGGACTCAGCTCCTTGCAGACCAGCAGGCTCCTGAGTCCCCATCTGGCGTGGTGGGCAAAGCCCTGTGAGGGTGGCACTGGGTGCTGTGGGCAGGAGGAGCAGCACACCAAGCCCCTGCTCCACTGCCCACTCCAGGCTGTCCCTCCATCACGAGCACAGAACATCCAGCAACAGCAGCTTAACGAGATTTTACAAGCGTCCCCCTAATCTATTTCATACGCCAGTTCATGAAAAGCAAACTCCAATTTCACGGGAAGCCAAATGTATGGATCCTTAGAACATATATATTTGGAAGAAAGCCCTCACAATGATATTTCAATCAGCCTAGAAATAGGATTATCTCAGAAACAGCCCCATGCTGGGTTTTCATTAGCATGTAGCACTAGAAAGATTTCATCACCTTAATAATTTTTCAAGCTTCCGTAATATCCATGATTGCCCATTAGTTCCACTGCCTCAATGTGACCCCTCGTGTTTTTTTGTTATTAAGCAAAAACACGGAAAACAAAATGAGATGCAACCTGGCAAATACCAGCTAATGACATCTGGGGGAAAATAATTGGAAACAGAGATTCAAGGGGGAAAAGATGCCTTGGAGCCACAGTAAATGTGACTTAATTTAAATGGTGGACAATAAATAAGATATGAGTTTGCAGCATGAGGTAGGTGCCCGAACTGCCTGTAGGTTTTCAAGCTGCATAATAACAGGTTCCCATTGCAAATGAGGGAGGGACATCACCTGGTCTTGGGTGACCCTAAAATCTCTCATGGTGGCGGAGCAGAGTCACCCCAATGCCCTGTAACTGGAATCCTCAATTACAGCAGAGGTTAAAAGGGATCCCTGGTGCTGGGGTGCAGTGGGGTGGCACACAAGGCTGAACGTGGTGACAACATGTCAGTGCCAAAGACCGGGAAGAAATTAATAGTTTGAAGAAGGACGAGAGCCAGAAATAAAAGGGATGAAATTAAGCGAGATTCAGGCTGGGGAAATACACCCCAAAGTGACACATATATTTATTTTTTACATATACACACACACAAACAGATATAGATAGATAGATAGATAGATAGATAGATAGATAGATAGATATACACATATATATATGTGTGTGTAGACATACATACACATATATATGTATGGTTATAAGTGCACATCTATTTTATCTTCAAGAGGAATCTGAGGAAAGGAGTGAAAATCCCCTGGTTTGGACTTCCCTAGATCCACGGTTCTCAGCTGGATTTCCACACTTCCACACAGTGGCAGTACAAACTGATCTGCAGGACGTTTTTCTGGATTATCAGGGAGATGATTTGATTTTCTTTTCCATAATCTCTTGCTATGAATCCATTAACAGAGCATTCCCAGACTGAGCCCCCTGACCTCCACCCAAGGATTTTAACATCTCAAAAACTCAGTTTCCCACAGGAGCATATCTGAAGGCCTAAGATGACCAATATCACTTGCACACAGATTTTTAGTAGATTTCCAGCTTTTGATGGTGGTTTGAAGACATAAACCACCCCAGCAATGCCAGCCTGATTGAAATCTTTTAATTCTGCCTTTTGCAGGTCTCTCCTGTGCACTCCCTGAGCTTCCAAACCTCTCATGGAGAACAGCAACAACCACAACCATCCAAACAATACCTTAGTCTGCTCCTACTGTAACACTAGAAAAATTTCTCTTAATTTGGTAAGGCCACAATTAGACCACAGGCAGCTAAAGACATGAATAAAGAAGTTCAGGGGCGCCGAATTCTTGCCTTATTATGTTTTCTTATGTAAGTGATGCTCGTGTAAACTGTTTAGGGCTTTGGGAACTCTCATTTTCCACTGATTACAGCCAACTTCTCCCCAGTCTATTTTATGTGAGCTTCTTGCAGACCATAAAGAACCAGTAGGAAGTTGGGTTGGAATAGGTAATTCATGGATTTTCATTTTACAGATGGGTAAATAAGGGAAAAGAAAAACCAAAGGCAAAAAAACCTCTCAGCTTCTAAAGCCCACTATTACACCTTTGGTGTATAACAAAATTGCAGCTTGAAATGCAAACAGTCCCGAATTAACAAGTTTTGGTGAACAAAAGGAAGATAATAGCTTTTTTTCTGCCATACACATCTGTTCATTAGCACTGTCTCCCAGACCACTACAGCTGCTCACAGTTTAAAAGAACAACAAACACTTCACACAATATTTACAAGAGGAATTAGCAATAGAATGTGAGCAAATAAACTTTGCCTTGAAATGTTTTGGCAATAAAATGTATTTAGCAAATTTTTATGTATCCTCTGAAACAACCAGGTGGTTTGATTGTGTAGCCTGACCCAGAGGAAAATGGAATATTCTATTAGAAGTTTTGCTTGATTTTCTGGTGTCAGTTTGATGAACAGGTTATTTTAGTATGTCTCACATTAGTTTTAGGGTTAGGAAATTCAGGGACTCTTTTTGCACGACCCATTTATTATAACCAGACACTGAAAAATATCCCTGATTTTATTAAACCACCTGTTTTGTCCCTTTTTGCCCATCACCCTCTGTTCTTATGGTTTATACATCCTTAGGAATGTTCAGATGAACTTTAAAAATTTAGAGTGTCTCTATTAACATTTTAGAACAGTTTTGGAGTGATTTTGTGGCATTTAATTAGTTCAGAACAGCCTTTTAAACCATGGTTTTTTCCAATCTTGATTTCCCAGGACATGGCCTGACCAACAGTCTCACAACCCCCAGTGTCAATTTTGTCACTTGTCTCTCATAGTTTTAGGATTCTTTTTTTTTGAGTGAAACTGCTGAACTTGTCAGGTGGGTTTTGAGAAATAAGATTTTGAAGAGGAAAGAACTTACAAAATATCTTTGTATCCTCCTCCCTGCCTGGAACCTGTTCCCTTGCCTTGGGGCACTTGAGTGTTCCTCCTCCTCTGCTCTTCTTTCTCTGAATTTCACACAGTCCTCCAACCTCCTCCATTTTTTCCCTCTCCTTACTCACTTGGATAGTTAGACACTGTGTAAAAGTCCTTGCTGAAAAAAAGAAAAAAAGTGGCATGGGAATGCACAGGCTGCTGGGGATAACCCAGCTGGGTTTCCCCTAGGATGCACCTTGGAAAGAGACTTCTCCCTAAATATCCCCCAAAATTTTTATTGGCATTTTACTAGTCAACACACCATCCCCCAGAAAAGAAAAAAAAGCCTCAGAAATTGATACTGTTGGGGGAAAAATAAGCCACTGAAACCCTGAAGTTACTTTCAAAATTATCCATGAGAAGCAGTACCGTGTGATTTGAAGTGCCCAAAAGCAGAATGATTCAGAAAAAGGGATCTGAATGTCACGCAGAGAATGGAAACATCCAGAAATGAGGTAGATAAACAAGTAATTTATAACCTTTCACGGTTCAGGGACTAAGCATAACATTAACAGCTGTAGGTATGAAGACACATCTTATTAAGCAAATGATTCCTGTGACCTCTTCATATCTCCCTGTCTTCTTGCCTCTGTCAGAAACCACGAGGCAAAGCATCAGCCCAGGTCCAGCAGAGGCATTAAATGTAGATGAAAAGTTTTGGGGAAAAAAACACCAACTCTCCTCCTGAGCAGTTTCATTGCAAATGAAATAAATAAAGGATGGGAAATAGATAGCTGTATAAAGTTAAAGAGAACTCTTTCTAAATTAAACCCTCCCCAGAGCTCTTCCTGTGCCACAGGTGAGTCCTCAGAGCCACGGGCAAGTGGCAAATGCCCGGGAAGTGCCCAGGGATGGCTTTTGGAGAGGCTCCCAGCCAAACCAGGCTTGGGAACGTCACCCAATGCCCCAAGTGCTGGCACTAAGCGTTTGTTAACAAGGAATCTGTTGCTTATAATGACTTCTAATCATTGGCTTTACAATCTATGATTCTAAAAGGAGGCAAACAGAACCCTGGCACACACCACTCACCACTCCTGGCACCCACTGAGGGGAGAAGAAAGGCTGCCCAGGGATCAGTGCAGTGTGTGCAGGTCCTTGTGTCACCTCCTGTTATAAATGCTTATTATAAAGCTGGCTTTTTGCAAATATTAAGGTTAATGCTGTATGTATAGTAACCTCACTGTAAAAATATAGTTCTCGTTTCTGCTATCAGCAAAACTTAGCCATGGTAGTGGGATAGCTGATAGATGGTCATGCCTGTAATTGAATGGGCCGTTTGGTTAAAATAACATCCAGCAAACAGAGGATGAGTCCCCTGCTGCTGACACGCCAACCATCAACACCGATTGCCCGTGGAAAGTGTGGACCAAGGCCCGAGCTGGAGGTGATAATGAACACACAGCCAAGGAACAGGCATGCTCTAAAAAAGGCAGACCCAAGAAAGGACCATGATAAACAGTTCCTAGAGTATAAAGTGAATTTGCAAAAAAATCGGCTGATGCAATGAAAAGGGTATTTAAAGAAGACCTCTGAAGCACCAGGGGTGGACTTGGTTAAATGCCAAGTCACTCAGCTGGCCGTAATTCCTTTGCTTATTTTGTCTCCTAATTGTCTTATTTCTTTATTAAACCTATTTCTTAAATTTTACCAGGAAAGTGAACCTCGTTTTTCACACAGGTGAAATCACTATTGTGGCACAGCTGGGAAAGGTCATGGATGAGAGCAGCCCAAACCAAACATATTGAATGTCTTAGGAGAAAGAATCATAGAATGAGCACCCCTTGATGCTTATCCAACACAAAGGCACAGCCTGGCCCATTCTAAAGGAAACCTTGCAGCCCTGCAGCTCATTCCCCCAGTTTGTGGGGTTCAGACCCCCAGCATAGCCCAGTTACATCTGCTTTAATAGGAAATGAAAACTCCCCCTTTATTTCTGCTGCTGTGGTGTCTGTGATGTTTCTCTGAGGAACAGCCACACAGGGGGCACCAGTGGAACCCCAAGAGCAATGACAAGGCTTTTATGGCACCAATCCACCAGTTCTACCCCAGACATTTCCCTCGTGCCATCCCAGCACCCAGCCCTAGTCAGCCAGCACAGCCACCGCACACTGTGTTTTTCCAAGAACAGTTGTGATGCAAGATGCTGTATTCCCTATTATCTGCAGGAAAGCAGGCAAAGACAATGGAGAAGAAAGGGTAATCCCACAGGGCATCCGTGGCTGGCAAGAGATATCCTGAGGCAGGCTGGAATTGCAGATGGAGTTAGGAACGTAGGAACGATAAGGCTGGGGAGTGGAAACAAAAAGCCCCAACAAAACAAGCTGCTCTTTTGTCCTCCTATTTCTCTCCTTGGCTCACGGTCCTGAGATAACAATGACTGTTCCTCCCTGGGTGTGTGAAAGTTAGAATTTGCGGAGCCTGGGGAATGCTGGGGCAGGGAGAGAGAGAAGGGAAATATTCCCGACCATTCCCTCTGGCTCTGGGAGCGCAGAGCTGGCGTTCCTTCTCCGAGAAACGGCCATGGCCAAGAGCTGCTCTGCAATTACACAGCTGTAATTAGAACCAGCTGCCCCGAGAAGCAGTCGTGGCTGTGGAGAAAAGGGCAGGGTCCATGCGAGAAAGCTCCCTGACCTGGCGTTTCTAAAGGGAATTCTCCTTCTTGCATGGCATGAACAGGCAGGGAGCTGTATCGGGCTGAGGGCTGGTGCAGGGATGGGAGAGCCATGGACAAGGCCCTTCCCTTCCCTTCCCTTCCCTTCCCTTCCCTTCCCTTCCCTTCCCTTCCCTTCC
>VYZR01058465.1:31554-46867 GCA_013400675.1 Oxylabes madagascariensis
TCGCCCTGCCCTGCCCTGCCCTGCCCTGCCCTGCCCTGCCCTGCCCTGCAGAGAGAGGAAGGAAAAGAAGTAAAAATTGGGAAAAGCAGCTTAGGTCAAACATTTACCAGTCACCTGGTTTTCCCAAAGAGCACTGGGGGAGCTGTGGGTATGGCAGCCTTGGGAGCCTGATGGAATACTGATGCTGATGGGGATACTTTGGCCACAGTGCAAATTCCAGCTTTGCAAACATGGAAAATGAGCAAAGCTCTGCTCCAGTGAGTGACTGGGATGGGATGTGCCTGGGGTGCCCACCCCAGCTCTGGCTCCTGCTCCCTGCTCCAAACCCCTGGCAGCCCTCTGCTCTGTTATCCCCTCCAATAGGAAAAGACACTCAAAAAGTCTTCCCACCCCACCTGTCCTGTCTGCCTTCCCAGCAAGTCCCATTCCAGGGCAGCTGCTCCATAACCAGAGTGAAAAATGCTTGAGCTCGTTCATGTGCTCAATATATTTCCATTTCAAGGCTTTTTCTCCAGGGAATGGTACAGAACTCCCACAAACACACCCGGGAGCATCACCCAGCAGGGCTGGACCAGGAGAGCTGTTCCCAGATTTGCTATGGACCGTGTCACTGGCATCACTCTACCTCTTTGTCCCTGCCTTCACACATCATTTACCTTTTATAAACCAAATGTTTTTGTTCACCTGTGATAAAACAAGGTAAGGTTGAGCAGCCTTCCTTTCCAAATCTGATGCAAACACCCAGAAACCCCTCCAGCACTTCACATCATCTGCTCTCATGCAGGTTTACCAAACCCAGACCTCCCAAAATCCTGTTTTTTGGCCAAGGGATCTGTTTTGGGTTATGTAACCGAAAAAAGTAAGTGTATTCTATTCCATTACAAGATGTCCGCAATAGAAAATTCTGTGTTCTTGCACTTTCCCTTCCCTTTTTGCTGCAGCTTCTGTGTTTTCCTGACTGTTTCTCAGTGTTTCAGGGGACACGAGCTTTTATTTTTAACTGAGTGACTCAGTTCTGATGCGATCAATTGATGGTTAAAGCTGGGATGTTAAGGAAAAAAACACCCCAAATACCCTGAGACTTCCTGATAAAATCACAGACATCGGCGAGACTGGATGAAATAAGACACTTCCCAGAGTTTGCCCTAGATACCAGATGCAAATCAAAGCTAAATGGGCCCTGAAACTTGAAGTGGATGCAGCTCCCCACTGATTTCATCTGGAGCGGTGGGTGCTCAAAAACCTGATGTGAGATATTTAGTTCCTTCAGTAAAAGCGAGGGCCCGAGGGGCTCCCGTCAAACACAAACCCCGCGTGAGGAATCCCCCAGCTCCTGCAGCAGATGCTGAGCCAAAGCAGGAAAGCAGCGAAGCAGGAAACCACTTGAACCTGGGGTTTTGAGCAAAACTGGCTGAGGAAAGCAGGGATTGTGCCCCCACCATGAGCTGCCAGGCCCCGGGAGGGGAGAGGAGCCCCTGGAGCAGATGCTGCCGGAGCAGGCGCTCACAGCGACGCCTCTCATCACTCACACGGCTCTTGGGATGAAGCACAGTGTGACACTTGGGTGCTTTCCTGCCAAATACGGGATTTTCTGTCCCTTGCAGGGCTCTCCATGGCTCCAGCACAGCAGATAGCAGAGTGATCTGTGCAGACAGTGAACGAGGGCAGGTTGAGCGTGGCATTAAATACCAGAAGAAGGGGCTGCCAAACCCTAATCCCTCCATGGGTACCAGTTCTTCACCAATTAAAAACAAGTAGTTACAAATTATGGCCACACTCAAAATACTGTTTTTACTTAACAGCTGATATTTGATTACCTGAAGGCTAAAAAATGGTTTACTGTGGACATAATTCTGCACAGATGATAGAATCATTAAATTATGGAATGGTCTGGGCTGGAAGGGACCTTAAAGCTCATCTTGTTCTTAACCTCTGCCGTGGCCAGGGACACCTTCCACTATCCCAGGTTGTTCCAAGCCCTGTCCAGCCTGGCCTTGGACACTTCCAGGGATCCAGAGGCAGCCACAGCTCCTCTGGGCACCTGTGCCAGGGCCTCCCCACCCTCCCAGGGGAGAATTCCTTCCCAATGAAGAACATTTCTTGGCATGCTCCAATCCAATGGATCCTGGTACTCAAAACCACCATCAGACAGAGGTTTAGTTTCCCAGGGTGGAAGCATCCAACATGAATTTGCCTAACTAACTCCCTTTCTTCCTTGTTTCTCTGTTTCCAGGAGAAGGCCATGGTGTACTGGGAACATCCCAGTAACCTGGCTGAGTGGGAATACCCAAAAGCCTCAGCCCATGTGGGCTTTGCAATTAGCTGCTCGTTTATTTGGAAACAAAGGGTGACTTTAATGTTGTTTAATCCTTCTGCCAGATATAACACGATGGCCTGTAGATCCATCAGAGGCATCCAGCCCGAGGCACAGGCCACAGAGATAACGGTGATGCACCAATTACACTGAATAATATTCATATTTATAAGAGCAAACCATCCATCATGGGCATTAGCTGTCTTTGACATTGTTTAAAGTGATGAAGGAGATAAAATAAACCCAGCAGCTTCCTCTATTACCCAGAAAATAACTGGTGAGAAGTAATAATAAACTGCAAAGCACAGAGGAACCAAAGCTTTCTGCTGCAGATGGACTTGGTCCTGAGGGAAAGGTCTCTGCCTTGCTTTATCTTCCTTTGCTACTTAAAAAAAAAAATGAAGGCAGCAAAATCCGTGGATAAATTAAACAAGGCAGTTACTCTCCAAACACTGAATTGCACCACCAGCCTTAATTAGATCTCGCAGCCCGACTGTGAAAATTGGGGCCTTTAATTTGTGAGTTATGGTAACTTGCTGGTGTTTATTAACCTCGCGTGCTCAAATTCTAGGTTTCACAGCACTGTGCATCAGCCATGCATTCCTACAGGAGAGCTTTGATAAAGAGGTGGTTTCCAAAAATTCCTGCATCCTCAGGGAGAAATCAGAGACCACTAATAACATCTGTCTGATGAACATTCACGTTGTCAGTGGTGCTCGAGATCAGCTGACAGACAAACCTGTGATGGGGGTCCCAGTGCATGAGCACAAATCCTTTTTAACCCTCCCAATGCCCCCGTGCCCTGGGAGCTCTGTTGGAGCCATGGGAAGGACTCTAACACAGCTTAAAAATCCACACTTTCTATCTGTGTGTTTTTCCCCCTGAACTTGATAATTATCCAAGAGCTTCCCGTATATGAGGCATGAAGGAGTAGTGCAGTAATTGCCTTAAAAGCTAAATCTTGGGGGAATTCAGGCTCATACAAACAGATCATCCTTCCCCTCACTGGTGGCTGTTTCTATGTGGTGCCTAAATTGCAGAAATGAACCTGCCACGATGCTACACCCTGTTGTTTGATCAGCTCAGGGGCTCATGGCTGTGGGAAGTAACTCCGCACCTCCAGCTATGACACAAAAATTGTGTGTTTAAAGGATCCCAGACAATCCTAGTGCTGCAAACCAGGCCCGAGAGGAGCCTGTGCTGAAGGCATCAATATCCATCGATACCCAGGGTGAATGGTGCAAGGCAGCAGCAATACAGATCCAGAGAGTGGTCTGCAGACATAAAACCCCAAAGTTTCAGCCTGATTTCATTAGAACCGCTGATGTATCTGAGAAAAAGGTAGAAAAGCTTTTGGGTTCACAACCCCCTCATCAAAGCTGACAGAGATTACAAGTTCTACGTGCGCTTGAGTGCTCTGCTGAATTAGGGCCCTGCGTCAGTTCGAGGCCATTGCTCTGCAATTTCTCTCTTAATTTTGTCGCTATTTGCTCCTTTCTCCCGACGCTGAATGGGCTAAAAGAGGATCCTGCTGGACGCAATATACGGTTATCTAGAAGCGCCTCCACACTTTAAACCATAAAGAAACAATTTCCTCTGAATATAGGGAGTTGATTACTACCACAAGCCTTCCTAGGCAGGGGGAATAGAAAGCTTGGATGGCCTTAAATCAAATGTGCTGCCTCATTTTAGTTTAATGAAATTGTCAGGACATCTTTTAGTACCTCATCATTAAATATTGAAGCTTGCTTTTTAATTCAGGGGTAATTCTGCCCCTTAGAGTTTACTTTTCCTTTTTCCTGGGACTATTTCAGACTCAATGCCTAAAATATGCCAGCTATTAAAGTGATATCAGGGCAGAAATAAACTGATGGCAGGGCAGATATAAAAACATAAACATACACAAGGAGTAAAAATGGATGGGCAGTTAAACATGTGGAAGGATGCACTCCTTGCCCCAGTCTCTGTGGCTCCTTGTTGCTTGTGACCCTGTTTAAGTTGTTCAGATGTCTTTTAAAACCCTTCTTAGAAAAAAATGAAAATAGAGGCAGAGCTCAGTATTTCTAATTCTGATCATTCTTGCTGTTTACACTTCAGCTTGGGGCTTCGTTGCCACAAAAGATTTGGAGATACCCCAGTAAAATCTGCTAAGTGAACAGATTATTTACTTCCTTGGGATTTTTGTCAAGTGTTGATTAAATTAAGACATATTACTGGCTTCATCTTTACATCTGCCCCTGCCATTTCCATTATTGAGCCCTCCTCAATCAACACAAGGGAACACAGCAAACTGTTCCTCCTGTAAGCTGTGCCTGAGACATTGAGAAAGCAGACTGGATGTATGTTCCCCACTGGAATATTTCCTGCCTTAATCCTAAATCCAGACTCAGTTTTGCACCTTACACCGACCCCCAATGGCTCTGCACTGCTATCAAAGCTAATGAAGGAAGGTTAATACATTTTCCAGATCTCTGTAAAAACTTCGTTTGCCCAATTATCTTGTCTAATTGCATTACACATTGACAGATGAATACACAACCCCCTGACATTTTAATTTGCCACCTATAAATTTGCAGAAGAGATCCCATTCTTATTTAGTTTGTCAGATTTAGATTCAAAGTTGCTTTGCTGAATTATGCCTTCAAAAATTAACTGTTGGTGTGCTAAATCAAATTGATTTTCCTTGGGCCAAGTGGTAAAACTCTGTACCTACTCTGTAGGAGACAAGGATAGGAGTTGCTTGAGTAATGAAATGATGGAAGAGAGGAAATGGGAGATCCTTGGTGGGATCACTGGAAGCCATGAGCAGAAACCTGCAGCCAGCTCTGATGGGAGCCAAAGCCATCACTGGAGGCTGTGCATTGAGTGACCCCACCAGTACTGGCAAAAAAAAAGACCAAGAAGCTCAAGTGGAACAACTTTCGTCATGGGAGTGTAGTAAAAACAATGCTTTTAGTGTGTTTTCCACTCCAAAGTTATCCCCAGTTATAACCAGCGTCTGCTCAAGTAGAAATTCTCCATTTCTTGCCAGACATCAGTGCTCACAACTCCCCCTGCCTCCAGCACACACCTCTCAGTTGCGCTTGCCCCTGTACTGAGGCAATGATGTTTGAAAGTTTATCTCTATTTTATCCATATTTTTAGCTCAGAAAATTGCCCAGAAGTGCATTTTGCTTTTATGTCCCTTTCTGCAGGTGTTGCTGGACCACCTGTAGGGGCTTTTAGCACTAATGCTCCTCTCTGCTCTTCCCGTGGGTTGGGGCATGGCCTGGGGATGCCACCACCAGCTTCACTCCTTAAAACAAACACACTCAGGTCTGGGCTTTTCAGGATTTGGGGGTTGGGGTTTTTTTTTCTTCCAAAGTCCCCCTAGAGTTCTTGCTTAATCTCTTCCTCCTTTCATCCTGGATTTACAAACCCCATCAGATTTCCAGCAATAAAACTCTGCTGCCCACCCTCTGCCTCTCCTTCCTTTATTTCAGAGATCCTGCTTGGAATGGTCATTTCACACCACAATCTCTTTTTTCATCCAAGGAAATCGATCACAAATGGAGCAATCTATTGCTGTGTCCTGCTCATGCAAGAACTCCAGGGAAATCCTGCCCACAGGGTAACAGGGTGCTGACAGCAGCCTCTCCTGCTGTAGCTGATGGGAATTTGGGACACTGAGGTGTATCCCACCAGCATCTCCAGCCTGAAGCCTTTGGCACTGGAAGGGACAGCCCCTGGGAGCAAACTTTGCTGCTGGCAGCGGCCTCTGGGATCTGCACAGACAAATCTGCAGGAAGACATCATTTCCATTTGCCTCAAGAAGATTAAGTTTGCCGCTTGCCGCGGTTTATCCTGTCAAATCGAGCCGTCTGCAGGGCTTTTCAGGCAAAGCAATGCAGCTGCCAGATAAAGAGAAGACTTTCCAAAGGTAATGAGAGCTGTTCAGCACAACCTCGCCCACCTTCCTTCCCCCCCCAACCCCTGCAAGTCATTTTTGGAACTGAAAAAGAGTCGCGTTTTTAGGCAGGCCAGAACTCCCCTCCGTGCCTGGCACAGCTGGATGTTCACTGATATTTGGTCAGGTGTGTTAAGTTATTTAAACCATTATTATTTGCCACTATTGCTTTAGTGCAATAAGGAGAGATTAGAACAGCCTTTACAGTCATGAAAGTTCCGTATCAATAACCCTTCTCATCCCAAGGCAAACACTCACAAAGCCAAGAACAGCAATCTTTGTGCTTTACAGGTGAAAAACAGACAGTGAGGGGTTAAGGAGCTGGTCCAATACCTCTCTGCCAGATGGTACGAAAGGAGGGATGAAGGGTCAAAAGTATTTTTGATGCATCATCCTACCAGATAATGCACATTTGGTCAAGCATCATATTGAAGGGAAGGGCTTTGGGGGTTGGAGTGTGCAAGGGGAAGCTGGAGAGCAAAAATGAAATGAAAGGGGGGAGTGGTGGGGAAAGTCCTTCTCAATCCATTTGGCACAAAGGGCTGTGTGCCCTGTGAGAAGCACAGGTAGCCAAGCCGCAGAATTCACTGGGAAGGAAGGGGTGTGCTCATTACTAGGGTATAATCATCTGTTTGATTACATTATTGATTATACTGCTTCATTATTGGGATTGTATTATTTAATTTCATCCCTTATGCTCCCTGCTTGCTCTGTCACCACACAGCAACCAGAAGGTTGTGTTATCATTATTAATACTCTCTTCTTTTGAAAACAAAACAAAGATTTCCCTTTTGGTTAACCGTCTGTGGATCATTTAGAGAAGCAATAAAGGGATCTCCAAGGTTTTTCCCAGTTAAACCAGTCCATCCCACATGGAGCAAATGTGACCTCTGACAGGACAGCCTCAGCCATTATGGGTTTTCCTGCAGAGACCCGAACACCCTCCCGTCAAAATGGGAAGCTGCATCACAAAATCTGCCATGCAAAGCTGGGGTAAGTCCTTCTGACATCCCACCTCGCAGTGCTCTGCTGCTCCAGCAGGTTTTAAACCACCCAAATTACAACCAGACTGTGTAGATCTATCTAATAGACAAATGCAGCTTGGAGTTCACAAGCAGGAACACATTCAGGATGCTGCTGCTTTTAAACTAATGGGATTTGTAGCTCTCCCAGGTCAGGGAAGAGCCAACTACTGTGATGCAGAGACAGAAGAAGCCACATTAGCCAGGGCACTGCAGGGCTTTCCATATTACAGCATTAGAATAAAAATAATGTGCTAGAAAATGCTGTTTTGCAGCAGATTGGAGAGCACAGCGATTCCTGGCATGGCGCTGGATCAAAGCCGAATCCTATAGCATTAATTATGCAAACACCAACGTGAGACATTTTGCTAGTTAAAGCAAAGAAAAATAATCAGATCGGTGTCGTTACAGTGTGAAGCAGCAAAACAGATCCTGTGCAAACGATTAAATTCATTTGTGCAGTCAACCTGCACGGACATTTCTTCCAGATTTGCAAGTTCTTGTGTCAGTTTTCTCAAATGTGAGAAAACACGGAGTTCTCACACAAGTCCACGTCAGACACGGTGCCAGTCCTTAAGTTTTTGGGTTTTTTGAAATTTTCATAGTTTATCTGACTGGTGAGTCTCAGCCACAGAAAAATTAGCCAGGCACATACATGTGCATTGCTCTTGTCACATCTGAGAGACAAAAGCAAATGAGAACCATTTTCTCTAACAAGGCTTAGCTAAAAAAGTAGCAAACTGCAAAATTCAGGTAGAAGGGAGCAAATAAACAACTTCATATTACAACTAAATTTATACACAGTCAGTTCTTTAAAATGATCTAGGAGCACACCTGGCTGAGTACACAGACACCCAGCCTGCCTCAGCTTTCAGTTCAGTTTGGAGGATTGGACAGCCCAGAAGGGAAAATCCCCGAGTCCCTAGGGAAAGACATGGGCAGGACGCAATTCGCTGTGCGTGGGTATTTGGGGAGCTAAGAGTGGCTCAATGGGGTACAACTCTCACTGTCACCCAGGTTTCTGCCTCAGGCACCTTTTCCCCCTGTGATATTTTGGATTCACTATCAAGCTCACATTTGGAGCACTGTCCACTTCCATAAGCTTCATTCTGCTGCCTTTGCTTGTCAGGTTTTAATTGCTTTGTCAGATGCTAATTACAGCTCTTTCACAACTCCGCTCTCTGGGCTATTGCATCTCTTCGAGAGCCTCCAAAACCCACGAAAATATTTCCAGCCAGTTCCCCACTCTGGGATCGCTCACCAACACCTCCAGCTGTTCCCTTGTTTAGAGGTTTTGTTTAAAAGGGCACTACTCAGATCTCTCATTTTCCTGAGGAGTTTCCATCCCGAGATTCTCTGTTATCCTCCCTTGCCCTAGGCAGCCGAGCGCTGTAACACCGAGCGCTTCTCACCCAGCCTGTGCCAGAGCCCGGCTGCCTCCTGGCTGCCCTCCTTTGGGACACCCACGGAGATGCATTGTTTCAAACCTCGGTTATTGGCCCTGGTGCACCCAGGAGGTTTCTTTCTGGTGCAGCTTTTTACCCATCTATTCTTTTCCTCGTGGGCTTGGCTGTTAAATCCGGGTTACGCGCCGTCAGCAGTCACAGAAAGCCAAGGAGCTGGAAAAATCTCAGAGTAGTTTGGGTTGGAAGGCTCATCTCATTCCACTCCCTGCCATTCCACCTTCCACTATCCCAGCGTGCTCCAAACCCCCTCCAACCTGGTCCTGGACATTTCCAGGGATGGGACAGTCACAGCTTCTCTGGGCACCCTGCGCCACGGCTTCACCACCCTCCCAGGGAAGAATTCCTTCCCTTATCCACATTTACCCTCTTTCAGCTAGCTTTAAGCCATTCCTCCTTGTCCTGTCACTCCAGGCCCTTGTCAAAAGTCTCTTTCCAGCCTTCCTGTAGCTCCTTTTAGATACTGCAAGGGGCTTCTTGGAGTCTTCTTTTCTCCAGGCTCAACAGTCCCAACTCTCTCATCCTGTCAGCAGATTTTGCTGTATCCACACTGTTCAGCTTTAACAATTTGAATGGTTATATTATGATAATAAACCCAAGAGGCCACTTATTTTAGAGGGTCACCCAAAGCTTCAGAAGTTTGTCTTCACCCCCCCAAGTCCTGCTCTCTTCTTTCCAAGCTCGTAACAAACCTTCCTTCACCATGTCTGCATCAGCCTTCAACACCTGGAATGGCAAGTGGGACCTGGGTCTTTAGTATCTCTGTGTCTGTAGGTAAATGGCACTAAAATGAGTGTTTCCACAAAAATAATTACATCTACTTCTGGCAACCATTTGATCTCACATCTCTTAGAAATACTACAACCATTTCAAAACTCCTGAATCCAGCTTTGATGACTCCAGACATGCCAGGAGATCGCTATTTCTATACTGCAACCACATTTGAGCACCAATCCTACTGAGCTCCAAGTGACCACGTTTTAAAAATGGCAAGAAACAATCCTTTGGATACAACAATATTAATAATGAGCACTCAAGAGCTTTGCTGTCCTGGAAGAAGGTCACCTGCTGAAGAGTATCCTTGGCAGGACCAAGGGATTTTGTTTCATGCACCAGAAAGCAGCAAAGCTGAGGGGTGGGCAGAGCACACAGCCAGGAGCAAAGGGTTCAGGCAGCTGAAACACCTCTAAATATTAAGCCACTTCTCTAAGAGAAAAATGGTCTGAACTGTTGCAGTGTAAGTCCCACACACAAGCAAATGTCTCCAAATAAGGAAAAGGGGTTCCAGATTCACCCCTGACTTTTAAGGAGAAACACTAGAACGCTCTGTGTTTCTCTCACCGTGGCAGGCTCAGTGCCAGGATAGGAGCACCTCTTGGGTTTTAGAAATGTTTCTCAAGGCCTGTGGCTGTTTCTATTGGGCAGCAAGCCCAATTATCCCTCCTTGACCTCTGTACGCTTAAAAAAAGAGCACAGAGGTGCTCAGGGCTTTTCGGGGTGTCTTAGCTGGTGCTAGAGGTTTCTCTGCACCGTGCCCAGCTTTTGTTTTGTTTCTGTATCATTTGTTATTTTCACATTTATTAAAACCTTTGCTTTACAAAACACACCCGAAGAGCTGTCCCACAATTATTCTAAGCCACTCTGAGAAGTGCTGGTCACCCTCAGAACCTGATACATCTTCAAGGAGCTCATTACACGCTGGCCACATGTAGGATTGTATCACTGAACGCCCCAAAATACACCTCAGCAAAGTCATCTCCCTCTTTCACTTTTTTATTGATCCTGTAGTAACTAGGAACAGCTCTAAATTGTGACTGAGACAAGATAAGTGTAGCCCTGATTTTGAAGCCTGAGATGTTTTGGTTTCTGGAAATTCTTTTCCCAGGCGATTTTCTGTAAACAAGAGAAATGTTTTTGTAACTGTACCTATGTTTATCCATTCTTTCTCACAGGAGAGGTTTCTTGACGAACATCTGTTTTAACCAATGTGATTGAAGAGGTTTGCCTTTGTTTCACCAATCAAATTAGTCTGTGTAAAATACTATATAAGAGAGTCGCATCTCAAAAATAAAGAGTCATTTTTCTAGCCTTGTGATCGAGAGTCTGTGTCGTTGTTTGGTGTACAACAGTGATAGATAAGCATGATTTGGGTCTCCAGGAAGGCCCTCCCTGCTCTCCAGGCCAGGCTGGTGGTGGATGCTGTGCAGTCCGTGCCTCCCGCGGGCTGCGGGCGCCGTGCCCTGCCTGCGCCTCTCGCTCCGGCCCTGCCGAGAGGAACCATCTGCTCTGCAGCCAGGAAAAGGCACTCCCGGCTCAGATGGAGCCAGGGCTGCCTCCAGATCAGCACAAGGATTCCTGTTTTAGCCCCTTCTCTGATGCTCACTCATAGTTTCTTCTCTGACATTCATTTTTTCTAGGAACGTGTGGCCACGGTTATTATTCTGCTCAAAGCCAAGCACTTCATCCCATTTTATTCCTTACATCCCAAAGCAATCCAAGCTATCCCCATCTCCCTACTCCCCACCATTCAAAGGACCACGTCCCCTTCTCTTTATGGCTTCCACAATGAACCTGCAGAATCTCTCAGCTCTGAAAATTCATTTTTTTCTTGAGTTTTAATGCTGCCTTATAGGTCCTTTGTTTATTGTCAAACAAGCTGCTGCCAAGCTTTACCTCTTTTTGTCTTCTGCTTCTGTAATTAGCAAAACTTCGTGGCGAAAGCCTCTGTTGTGTACAAAGCACCTGCATTTCATCTCATTGGAAGCAGCAGTTTCCTAGCTGGAATGCAAGCACCTGCCTCTTGAAGCACAGTAATCCCACTAATTGGCTCCTCCTCTCCATTTTGCCTCTAAATATGCATTTTGCAGGGTGAAAAGAAGTGCTGCCACCTGCTACCACTCTTTTTTTTTTGCATCATTCCCAGTGGATTTCTTCTAGATATTTATCCAGGGCAGAGAAGCTGTTTCCCCTCCAGGTTTATTCTCCACAAGTGTCATGTAATGGGTTTCCATCCTTGCAGGAGGGACATGTGTGGCTCCCAGAGCTGCTTCCCGAGCTGACCCGCAGCTGCTGGCACATTTGGGATTTGCAAAGCCTTTAATTATCCCCCTTTCATTGTATCAGTCCAACACTGCCTCTGAGCACGTAATATATTATTTTAGTAGGCTGCCACAAGAGATCTCTCGGAAATATAATTTAATTCATGAGCTGACATAGGTGTATGCTATTTGTATTATAACTTACAGCTTTCTTAATATTGGAGTGGTCCCCTGTATTTGGGAGTTACTCTTTTGTTGGCTTTCCATGAATATTTGCAGTCCCCAGGAGTGTTTGTGCTACTGATGAGGCAAACAAAACAAAATGTATAAGTATATTATTTAGAAATTTCAAATACCTCACGAAATCTTTTAAATGACAAAGTTTAGACTCATCAGATGTGTCCATAGGGCAAGAAGAAGAGGGAATAGAAAACAAATCTCAAGCACAAAGTATTTGGCTTTAAATAAAATTTCTGTGGGATTTCGTGTCCCTTCATCATGCTAAGGTCACACAGTATGTTATCCAAGTGAAATACACAGTTATCAACCCAGTTTTTTGATAATAAAAGCTACTGGCAGGAGAGCTATTGATAATTCTGGCACCAGAACACTAATTGATAGTGCTTGCAGGCACTGGCAGTCCTCACTGCTTCGGGCAATCACTTTTGCTTGAATTTAGATATTTTCCCTTCATTCTAGACAGAATGCAGAGAACATTTTAGCTAAAGAAGCGAGTTTCAAGGCAAAACATGGAACTTGTTAAGAATCATTAGCATAATTTTGAAGGATTCTTGGGCTTCTGCCTGTTCAGTTTTGCATTATTTGGGGCTCAGCCATCAGCGAACTCCTGAACAAGGTGTTCACAAAAGTTCTCCTCAGTGGGTCCTACACAGGCTGGTGTACACCTGAGTAGGGTGAGGAAGGCAGCAGGGAGACATTGCACTGTCAAAGGTCAAGGAAAGATACTTCCCTAAATAGAAATGGACTTAAGCATGGACAGGAATCTCCATGATGCCCAAGAGAGATATTTCTCAGAGGTGTCAGTGCCTCGGTCTCCTGAAACTTCCCCAGAAAATGTGGTTTGGCACTCACAGGCCCCTATCACTTCTCATCTCCTACATATCTTATCCAAATCTTTGTTTCCCTCCCTGCCTCCAGGAGAATACCAGATGCTTTCCAATACAGCACCTCTTGCTACTAAAAACCGTCAGGAAATCATCCCTTCATGCATACTTGAGTGCATCACATCTGTGAATCTGCGAGAGATGCAATCCTTCTTGAAAAAAATCCATTTGAAAAACCATCAGCATTTGCCAAAATCTGTTTCCCCTCTAGAAAAGGCTCCCTAATAAACTCCAGCCACTAAAGATCCTGGGCTAGTTTATCATCTCTTTTCCATGACCTTCATCTAACTTCAGCTCTCATACTCAAAGCAGGAGTGAGTTATTTTGATTAACGATGATTGCCTCTTTGTCAGCTCAGTAAATCAACTAAAATAAGAAACTCATACCTTGAAAGATTTAGAGGAGTTGCTGCCAAGTATTTTTATAAGGTCTTTATTCACTCTCTCTGCTCTCAAATGTGCCACAATAAAACCCCTTGCGCTCTCAATTCCCCTCCCTCCTTCTGCAGACGTTGCATTTCCCCGTGTTTTCCGTGGAGCTGATACATTCCTACAGCTGTAGGGCTGGTTTATTTTCTTGTTTGTGCAGAGTCATCACTGATCATACACACGATGTAAGCACAGCAGGAAGAGTCGGGGCGGATCATAACTCTGGCTGTGACAGGAGGGGTTACAGTAACTACGACTGGAGGCTTGGAAAGGCTGGGGAAAAGGGCTTGGAAGTTGCCAGGGGAGGAGCACCTCAGTCCATCCCAGTTTGACAGGACAAGGAGGAACGGCTGTAAACCGGTAGAGAATAGGTTTGGATTAAATATAAGGAAGAAATCCTTCCCTGTGAGGGTGGGGAGGCCCTGGCACAGAGTGCCCAGAGAAACTGTGGCTGCCCCATCCCTGGAAGTGTCCAAGACCAGGTTGGAGGGGGCTTGGAACAACTCTGTCTGGTGGAAGGGCAGAAGGGTTGAAACATGATGGTTTTTAAGGTCCTTTCCCTCCCCAGCCCCTGTGTCAGGGCCTGACCTCTCTCATAGGGAAGAAATTCTTCCTTATATCTGATCAAAATATCTCTCTTGTTCTAAACATCCCTTTTCAGTGCCCTGTCAGCAGCTGGAAGCTGTCAAAGAGGGAGGGATGGGACATGTTGATCTTAAAGATTTTTTTCCAGCCTAAACGATTCCACAATTTTGTGATGGACACGGCCAGCTCTGTGGCAGTGGTGGCCTTGCAGCCCTACATTTGCGTTAAGGATGAGAATTCCCCCCACCATTTTGGGAACAAGTTGAAACTGAGACACCTTTGATGCCTTTGACACCGGAGTTCCAACATGTCACGGGTCAGGACAGCACAGGCAGAGAGGATCAAACCTCCAGCTTATACTGATGGCAAAGCACCTTGTTCCTTCCTGGCCTCCTTGTAACAGGGCGTGAGGATGGGGATCACAAGGGTTTGACATGGAAAAGGGGCCTCTTAAAGATGAGTTTCTGTCCATGGCACCCCATCAGCTCAACCACCAAGGGCACAAGAGAAGAAAGTTTTCAGCAGAGCAATGACACTGAGACCAGGATCTGCACCTTAAATACAACTCAAATAGAGCTGAGCATTCATTGCCACGGATTTCACGCTGTCTTTCAACAGGCAGCCAGTACAAAATGAAGCCCCTGTACTCTGTAAAAGCAATGCCAGACACAAATAACTGTTTTCATGTAAAATCTTGGTGGCTTGTGCCAATATAAGCCAAGCAGTAGCCACAGATGTTAGTTAAGGACATCTTAGTGTTGTGTTCACTGTGCATTCTGCAGCCTAATTACACTGCCTTCATTATTAATAACGTACAAACTGAGTAGTGATAGATTAAGACAGTTTTCATTATTTTACTGTAGGTCTTTTACAATATAAGTCAAAAGCAAGAGAATAGAAAGAAAAAATAAAAATCCTGAGATGAGTAGAGATTGTTGTGAACACAAAAATGAGAGATAAAATATTTCTGAAAAACAGACATTCCTCTCACTACCATTATGCCAAAAATAATGGAGACTGACATCATTTGGAAGGGAAAGGGAAACAATCAGAGAATATTAATTGGGGCACACATCATGCAGTGATTTTGAATTCCTCTATGCAGAAAGACAGAGAGGAAAAAGTTGCTATATTCTTGCAGCCTCTGGCTGTCTGTGGGCAGAAAGGGAAGGTCGTGCTTGAAAGAGGAGCCAGAGTTGCCCTGGAGTCAGCTGGAGCCTGTGTTCAAAGGGGGCAGCACTTCAGCTTTTGGGGTATTGCTGCGTGTTTGTAGTTTTTTCTTTTTTTTCTTTTTTTTTTTTTAAGCTGAAAAATGAAGACCTCTTGACTTCCCCCAGGCTACCTAACCCGGCTTCACAGCCCACTCCTGTTACAAAAGTACTGGTTCTACCTG
>VYZR01058465.1:50221-72030 GCA_013400675.1 Oxylabes madagascariensis
TCTCGCAGAGCCATTAAATATTTATTGGTTTTTCTGAGACAAAAATATAAATGTAAAGCTTGGCGGCTGGCTCCCACCTCCTGCTGGGCTCAGCCTGGTGACCCTTGAGCTCACAGGTTGGAGGGGAAGTTTGCAGCTGATTCAGGAGAAGGATTTGCTTCGGGATGGAGCTTTCGAGCTTCCCAGTGGCTTGGTCCAGCACCACTGTGCAGCTGCAGCTCACTTTGGGCTGAGGTGAGGTGCTTTAGCTCATTTGTTAACTACAAATGAAGCAGGAGACTCTCCAGGCAGGAGAAAACACACTGAGGGAAGAGAACACGTTTTCCTGAGTCTTCAGATCTTGTGCTCTCTGAGCGCCGAGTGAGGCTAACTGGGATTTTCTGTCTCATTTGCTGGCTGCACAATTGGGGTTTTCTCCTGTTATTAACTGAAAAATCTGCATTGCTGATAAACTGCTGTGATAGCAAATACATTCTGGTCTCCCCTAATTGCTTCTTCTACATTTATGAAGATACTCATCGTTTCTCTCACATGAACTCCAATTAAAGCTTGCAGAGCTTTTACACACACCCCCCTCATGAATACACATCGTGTTCTAAGTAAGACAAAATTGACACTTCTTCTTTGGTGTTCAACAGGACCCTGCAAATGGAACACTCTGTCCTGGGCCACCGGCTCAGAGGTGAGAGGGCCTTTTGTGAAGGAATCACAGAAACTGGAATTTTGGAATTACCTGGATATGAATTCAATTGGCGACATCCAGGATCTGGAGAGATCTGCCTGCAGAGATCTCGGCTTCTTTATGCAGTTTCTCTTTTAATCAGTTCTGGTTCCCCTCTGAATCGAAGAAAGGTGTCCATCAGGTTTTCTCAGGTGCTATACCCTTGTCTACACACACACACACACACACACACACACACACACACACATATACACATGTATATCTTTATTTCTCTCTCTCTGAATGCTGAGTTGCTGCTATACAATCCCAGCTTGACCTCTCCACTGGCAGAGCCGTCCTCTCTTACTGACCTTCACACCATCATAAAAACAACCCTAACCATCATAAAGTCAACACTAACTTATAAGCAACCAAACAAACAACAAACCTGCTGAGAGCCTTGCTTCTGCATCCTTTGAAGGTGGTGTTATGCTCTCCACTTTGTACATATGATTTATTTCGGGTTTTTTTTATTCTACTCTTGGAGGGTTGCAAATATTGAAACCATTTCTGAGCTTTCAACAGCAATATCAAACCTAATTCAGAATAACAAGCTTTTTTTCCAGTTCCAAAGGAGAGCGAAATAAGAAAGAATGAGAATGAAATCAGAACCGACCTGATGTCACCGTGCTGAACCACCTTGCAGCCAGTGAATTACCACCAGCACCAGTCTTACAGCAAATGTAATTTGGGGATTCAGCACCATTATTTAGTGATACAAGCATTCCTTTGCAGTGATGGTAGAATCCATCCTTTGCATGGTTCCAGCTCAGGTTTGACCCCCTGAGGGGTGGGAAAAGCACAGACTGTCTCAAAGGACAAAAGCTTCACAAATTCATCCTGAATCTCTCTCAAGAAAATAAGGAACGGATCTTTCTCCAAGGCTGCAACCCTCATTTTTACAGTCATGTTGTAAACTTCCTTATCCTGAGTCTTGGCTCAGAAGACCCATGGGTTTTGACGCAGGCATGACCACCAGGCAGGATGGGACCCACCACTTATGGGTCACTGAGGACGTGCAGAGCTGGGCTGGTGGAGAGAGCAGCACATTTTACAGCTCACCTGAGCTAGAGGTGCCTCTGATCCCTCATCATAGAGCACATCAAGTAAATTGAATAAATAGAGACAGCCCACAAATGAGTTTTCCCTCCTCTCCCAGGCCATGAAAGAGGCAGCAGGTTGTCAGGTACCTGTTTAGGGACAAGCACCACAAGCCAGGCTGTGTAACACATGTTAATAATGTCATTAGACAAAACTAGGTCCTTGATGAGGCTTCAGAGGTTCTGCCTTTTATCTTCTTCTCCTTCAACACAAGTCAGATCATCTTCTAATGATCCTTTTTAGACTTAGAGGGATCATTAGAAGATGTGTTGCCGGCTTGAAGCAGCCAAGAAGATTCCTTCGTATGGAAATGGGACCGCAAGATTATTGTAAAAAAAATACAGCATACAGAGCAGCAAGTTTGTTTTTTGGGTTTTCCTCTAGATACACCCTGCCTTGAAATGAAGATGTTTTCCAAGCCAAACCAGCTCATGGATTGTGCAGGCTGAGATAAATGAACACCAAGATATGTGAACACCAATTTACAGCTGCATTTTTATAATATTCCATAACAGAATTTGCATCATTTCCCTTTCTGCAGCCCTCAAAACACATTGGTGTGGCAAGGACACTTTCAGAACTCTAATAATTTCAGTTTATTGAAACACAGAGCAAATCCTCCTTCCCCTGTTCTTCCTGTTGATACTGATAGGACCCACTCGCGTGAAAATAAAGGCCATGGGGCGTTGCTCCTGAAGTTCTGCTGAAAGTCTGAAGAACAGATGGTGAGAAGCATTTCAGTAACAAAGTATTCCAACAACATGGTTGGTTTTATACAACAGCCCTCTGTAGAAAATGAGAACTATTTTTAAAGGTCAGCTGGGGAAATAGCACTGCTCTGCTACCAGTTCTGCAGCAATTATCGCGGCCGTCTCCACAACAGGCTGCTTGGGAAGGCAACTGGGACCACTGGAGAAAAGATTATAATGTAGAAGGGCTTGAGAAATTATTATTTTGTCTGGTTAGAAATGGAGCGTAATACAAAAAACCAAAGCCCAGCAGCTGGTGGGATGTTGAAGGGCTAAATATAAGTCATGCCAAGTAGGCTTTCCTTTTTTCCATAAACTGAAAGACTCTAACCTTAAATGATTTATTTACAGGGTATCAGTGTCAGGCTTAAAAGGCTTAAGGTGATGACAACTCAAATACTCGGATATTTTCCACAGAAAAACAAGGCAATATCCTCTGTCCAAACTGGCATTAACTTCATCTGCAGATCTGTCCTGGCAGACACCTAACAGTTTGTCCCACGAGTCAGTGAGGACTGGAGCTGTTTGATTCAGAGTAAAGGAAAAAACCAACCAACCAACCAACAAAACACACACACACACAAAAAAAGCAGCTACAACACCAGATTCTAAAGAAAAAATACTCCTAAATGTAAATGAAAGTGTTCTTTCCCCTATGATTTTTGGGCAATGAGAACACTGTTTTGTTAACAATTTAGGTTAGAAGCACCACCAGGTTGATTTTCCATCTTTACCTAAGAAATAAATGAACTCCCCAGCAGAGAGGCAGCTGAATACCTCAATACCCTCACACTCTCGTGCCTAGGCAGCAACTGAAATCCAAGTGAATCTAAGCCAGATGCCCCACAAAGATGATCTTGTTCTTAAATCGTCATTTATGGTATGATCTCATTCAAAAAATCCAGTGCAAACCTCAAGATGGTTTTGATGTCTTTTCATTCCCTCCAGAACAACACCTGAGCACAATCTGCTGGGAAAGGCACTGAAGAGATGGTGTTTGTCCCAAAGAACTTCAAATACACTTGAAGTCAATTAAACACTTCATGGAAGGAACTAAGTGGACTGAACTTCCTGAAAGCTTGGCTTTTGAGGGCAGGCATTCAGCAAAATGTCATGTGCTGCTCTATATAAGAGACTATTACCCCACATCTAGGGCTGGTGCTGGTGCCTGGGTGCACCTTTTCTGTTCTTCAGACAAATTCCTGTGGAAGCAGCTGGATTAGAGCTGATGCACATGACCCAGCCCTTGTGTGACTTCTGCTCCACACCAGTCCAGTCTCTCGCAATTGCAATTAGAAACTCACGAAAAACAAATCAAAAAGTAATTTGGGCAAAGCTGGGGGGCGATTTAATGTTTGAAGGTATAATGGATTCGTGTCACGTGTGTCTCAGAAGCAATAAATCCTGCTTAGGGAAATGTCTGAGGGAAAAAAAACACTGCTAGGCTGTAAAATTCCACCTCTGAGGATTATAAAACAACAGGCACAGAGCAAACATCCTTTCTGAGCATAATAGGACTGTCAGAAATGATTGACACCAGTGACAATCTATCACGGGCTGCCGTGTCCCTGCCACAGCGCTGTCTGGCAGCAGTGCAATTGTTTATTCTCTCCGACACCGGGCGGAGGATGGGACATGTCACGGGGAATAAACCCACCTTTCCTCCCCGCCTGCTTTTATTTTATCTCATCTCAGCACACCTTTTCGTTCAGGCAGCAAAATTGGCATTTTTGGAGTCCATTTGGAGCCAGGACACGGTGACTGATGGAGTGAAGGCGCTGCTGATGTTGGGAATGTGCTGCAGTCCCGGGACACACACCAGGAATGAGCACAAAGCTGCAGCCCTCACCCGCAGGGAGGGCGATGCTCCTTTCCCAGAGCTGTCAGCGCAAAAATGCTGTGACCAGGGGTTTTCGTCGGGAGGAAATCCTATCCAGGGCGTGGAAGGAATGGAGAGCATCGGGGTCAAGAGATCCTGCAGATTGTAATGACTTTCATTAAATCACTGTCTTCCCTGGGCTGAATTTCAGCTGACAGCCCATTGCTGAGAGACTCCACACAGCTTATTAGGTCTCCCTGTGTGCAGTTTAACGCTGCTGATGGATCGGCAGCCCCTCAGCCAGCCCACCCTCCCAGCAGTGCCACCTCGTCTGCCACCAATGCCATTTCTCTAGCCAAGATAAGTGCAAAATATGCCCCATTCTCCATGGAGAAAACTTATTTGCATATGGGAGATGAGAAGAATTTTTTCCCCCATTCAGCAGCTGTTTCTCCATGCTGTGCTTACCAAGAAGTGACCTCTCATTTTCCCTATAAAGCCACAATCACTACTGTCACAATTGCTTGTACATGACTACCACAAAACTGAGGCATTAAAATTGGTGAAAGGTGGAGTAAATTAGAAAAGAGGCTCTTCCAAGCAGCCAAGGGCGAAATAAATATGGCCTAATATATGAAGGGACTGGGCTGATGCTTAGGGACACAGAGCCCACATTCTAACTATCAGAAAATCCAGCTGTGAAACCTCAGGCAGTCCCCCTGGTGCCTCTGTGCTGTGATTCCCCTTCTCCACTGATGAACATCCTTGTCTTTTGTGCTCTCAGTGATACCTCGCTGGGAGAGCAGGGACCTGCCCCTTCACAGGCAGATGCACAAGGTCCCCAGCACAGCCTCCTCTAAAAGCCCTCACGGTGTTTTCCGAAGTGAAAAGCTCCGTGTCTTGACTCAGTGATTCATCTTAAGCCAAAAATTGACTCAAGATCAAAGTTAGGTCGACGGTGCACCCGAAACCTTTGTTTCAGCAACATCTCCTGGTGTGTGTCCAAGCAGAGTTCCAAAAATCTGTCCAATTTCTCTCCAAACCAGAAGGGCAGCAGGCACGAGGCATCAGCCCCACATCATCCCCGCCTTTCCAAAGCAGATTAATAGTGGCAGAGAAGTGAGAAATGCCCATTAACTGTCCCCTCTGACCAGTCACTCCTGCTGGGTTAGCAGTCCAGCTGATTCCTACCCAAAATTTCAAGTTGGATGTTCTCTCCTCAAATTATCTACCAATCAAAATCAGGTCCTTGGCAAGAGAGGGGAGTCAAAGTGCCAAGCACTGGATTTCAGCTTATCTTTGAACAGAGCCTTGCACAATCAATACTGTTTAGAGCTGCAGGGCTCCATCTTCCCATAAAACCACTAACTGGGAAGCAAGGAGAGAAGGGAAGGGAAATAATTGCATTGGTGAGATTTTTTCCTCCTGTGTGATTAGAGCCACAGGGCAGTCTGCAGTCAGGGTTATATATTCACGTGTTTATATTCACACACTGGTGGGGATATTCCTGTTGATATTCCTGCCAGCCTCATGTTTCTTTCATTCCTCAGAGGATTTATTTTATTGGTTTTTTTTTTCACTGGATGTTATCACCTGTTTACTTCCGTCCTTCTGCTCGCCACTACCACTTCCCACCTTGTCATTCTTCCAACTTGAAAATCCCAGGCAAGAAAACATCCTGTCCTTTCTGGGAAGGGATCCAGGCACATCATGAGGATACAGGAGCACTTGACATTTCCCCATTGTTCTTAGCATTTCCTAATCAGTCTCTCTATCACAGGCACCAATTAATATGCATTCAGGACAGCTGATAAGTAGGAAAGCAATTCTTGGGTGCTAAAAATAGAATTCCTGCACAAGGGGATTATCAATAGGTACCTTTTTGTCCCATATTTATTTTTATCTGTCTGCAAGCATCTGCCTGCTCTCATGCCTGACTCCCCAGAGGTATTCCAAATACCTGGAACTTTTATGGGGTTGGATGGGGCTTGGAGCAACCTGGTCTAGCGGAAAGTGTCCCTGCCCAGGGTAGGGGGTGAAATGGGATGAGCTTTAAGGTCCCTTTCAACCCAAAATTTCAAGCTGGATGTTGTCTCCTCAAATTATCCCCCAGTCAAAATCAGGTCCGTGCCAGGAGAGGGGAGTAAAAGGGCCAAGCACTGGATTTCAGCTTATGTCTGTACAGAGCCTCGCACTGGGAGGATTCCATGGATTTCCATGGATTCTGTGGAATTCTGGGATTCTGTGATTTTTTTTCCACCTGCAGGGGAATCTATAGAATCTGTTCCCACTGTGGGAGCAGAACCAAAAGCACAGTATAACCCCTTCTGCTCTCCATGACATTTCAACAGCATTAATTCTGGTGTCTTGGGGTAAATGGAGGTGGCTTGGTTAAAGATGTGCCAAAGTGAGCACCATCCTCACAGAAATGAAATCCTGAGCACAACAGGAACAACAGAGTTGCTCCCTGTGCACTCCACAGCCCCCAAAGCCTGGACTGACTCCTTGTGCAAACACAAATATTAAAATACACGTGCCACTAACAGCAGGGATCCCCAGGCCATTCCCCACGTGCTACAGGATCCCTGCCAGCCAAAGTAACCAGGACCAAAGGTTTTGAAAGTGAGAGGAGCAGGTGAGATAACCCCCAGACTCCATGTGGGGGAACATGGAAGTACAACTGTGCCACCCCCAGTCCTGGAGGGCTCAGAAGATCTCAGGACAGCCTCAGGCCTCCTTTGCCTGATTTTAGAGCTTGCCAGAGCAGAAGGGAGAAGAGAGCATCCAGTTTCAAAAGAGCCCTCTGACAGAAGCTGTCATTTTCCATCCAGGCTTTGCAAATAAAGACCAAAAGGGAATATAAAAAGATAAATATAATTAATATTTCAAAGAGTGTTTTTTGTAGGCTGAAGGAAACACTGCAACACAGCAAAGCTACAGAGAAAGAGATTTTTTTGTTGAAGCAGCAAAGGCACAAAGAAACATCTGCACATCATTTCATGACTTTTAACTGGCATTTTAGAGCTTGGCTAAACCAACAGCTCAGTTGTCTGGCACTTCTAAAACTGCATTCAGCACAGATGCTTAGTGGACAGATGATTTTCTTTTGGTAGCGCTGACGCTGGATTCCCATCAATGGGGTTATTGCTGTATTCCCATCAATGGGTACACTGCTGTATTTTCTCCTGAAATTAAGGGCCATTTTGAACCCTGAATCTGAGGCTCAGCCCCAGCACAAGCTGCACACTCTGTGCACTGAGATGTTCTTCTCACAGCTGCAGATTTCAGAAGCCAAAATCAGTTTTAAAGAAGAGTCAGCAATTAACGTTCTCCACTGCTAAAACTGCACGTAAAAATGTAGGTTTTTTCCTCCAGATCCATGTGATATGCCTACCTCACATCTTAATACACGTGTGTATTGATTTCCTACCTGCGCATCCATCAGGAGGTGCCTCATCAGCATCATGGCACTTTTCAGAGATTCCTTCTCACTGGGCAAAAAGGCATCTTCATCCTCGTCCAGGGTTTTTGACTTTTTGATGATAAAATGGGAGATCTGGTCATTCAAGGAATGCAGTGATTCAACAGCTGTGGAGACAGAGAGGGAAAGCAAGGAACAGGAATGAAACCATGCTGGAAGAAGCCAACATATTTTATTTTAGTTTGAGATGAGTGTCACTTGCTCTGGAAAAGTGTAGCTGGAAATAATTGGTCCCCATTACCTCCCCTGGATTCTCCTGAGAGGAGCAGCAAAGGCATCACACAGACAGGGGGATGAGGCCCTGAGCAACCCAGTGGAGTGTCCCTGCTCATTGCAGGGTGGGTGGGAATGAGGTTGTATTTCAGGACACTTCCAACCCAAATCGTTCCAGGATTCTGTGATTATGTTTCTATCTCAAGTTACAAGTCACAGCTGAAGTGAAAATAAGAAAAAAAATGAAGTCAGTCTCTTGACTCCCAGCCCAGAGACCTGCTCCTTCTGATGTGCAAGGAACCAGAACTCCAGACAACACGAAGGATAGAAGCTGGAAAAACTGTCTTTTTATTAGCTAGAGTAGGAGTGAGTCAGACCAACAACTGAAATACTGCTCATTTTCTTTCTTCGTGATTATTGGTATTTGAATCAGTTAATCTTTTAAATTCTCCTTTGTGGGTTCAAATCCCAGGTAATAAATGTGAGATTCTGCTCCCAGTCAGAAATCACCACCTCCACAGCTCACAGAAATCCCCCAGCAATTTCACACACTTTATGAAGCTGCAATTTATATATGAACCAATGGTGATGTTTATTTCCACCCAATGAAAAGCTCTGGACTTCTACAGATTTGAAAAATCTGCGCTGCGATTTGCTTGTCAACCATCGCGAGTTTGGAGGTTTCATTTTTACTGCTGGCTCATTAAATAAATGAGGTCCAAATAATTCCTCAGTATATTTTCTTTGTGCTGGTGGCTCAGGCAGTGGAGCCCTTTGATAAGCACAGAGTAACATATCACTCTCACACCCTGAACGTGCTGCAAATCCTGGCTTGCTCAGGCTGTTTATGAATAAAGCAATGTGTTATTTAGGACTCTCCTGACAAACTGATCTTAAGAACACGAGGCAATTGAAATATACTCGACCTAGTTCTGTCTAAGGACGATCTTACCGCAAAATTTGAAGTAGTAAAGATTAGCCAGAAACCACTCATTGAGGAGCAAATCTTCCCTAGACAAAAGGGCCATAACAAATCACTGCTGTGCCTCCAAAACGTAGGAGGGAAAGAGCAGAATACTCCTCATTGAGAGGGTTTATTTTTCATTAAAATAATAAAATAAAATCTGTGCCTGGAAATGCCTTAGTGAGGGGACTGGGAGGATTCCCAGCGCTCAGGGTGTTCCCACACCTCCTGCTAACAGAAAAGGGGTTTGAGGCTCACTGTGATGGAGGGTCCCTTTTAAACCACACCATAAATCACGTAATCATACAATGACGGGTTTGGATTGGAGGAGATCTTAAAGATCATCCCAGTCCCACCCCCTGCCATGTGCAGGGACACCTTCCACTGTCCCAGGTTGCTCCAAGCCCCATCCAACCTGGCCTTGGACACTTGCAGGGTTGGGGCAGCCACAGCTTCTCTGGGCACCCTGTGCCAGGGCCAATCTTCCCTGTGTAACAGTTGTGCTGTGGGTGGGACTGGTGTGCACCCCACAGTCCTGTCTGCCCCAAGAAAGCCCTGGTGCCCTGATTTCAGCCTTCTGAAATTGCTTTTCGTTTCTGTAACAGGAGTTCCCACGCTTTCAAGTATCAACAAATGGTTTGTTTTCATATTTTCATGGAAGAAGAGAGATTTGACAGACTGTTGGTCTGACCACTGTGTTGGAGGGGTGGCAGCTTCACCCTCCAATCCACTGTCACCTTTGGAATTCTATAAAATGTCAAAGATGTAAATAAAGTTCCTTCTTTTCCAGCACAACTCAGTGTGTAGGTGCAGTTCTTTCCTGTCTCCTATTCCCACAAAGCCCAGCCTCATCTTTTTGACCCAAACACCTCCTGCTCGTGGGCCCGGCCCCTGGAGCCTGAGGTTCCTCTGAGGAGGACACGGGGCCTGGGGAGCAGCGTGGCACCACAGGTGGTGGAAACCACATGCAGCTGAACTTCTCCAAGTCATTAACAAATCATTTTGTAATCATATGTCCTCACACCAACCAACACTTGTGAGCCCAGGCAGCTGCAGGTTTTCCAGCCAGGAGAGCAGCAGGCTCACGGCTGCACACAGGCAGCAACACTTTGATTTCCTTATCACTTCTAGACTGAACTAGCATCTCTATCAGACATGTCAGGCCTGAAAGCCATCTCCCCAGCACTAATGCTCCAGTATTGATTCATCCCATCCTTTCTGACCAATGAGGAATTGAAGACAGATCATTTTTTTCCTACTCTGAAATTTTGGCTGGAGCCCGAAGCCCACATCTGCTTTCAGTAATACAAAAGCACACCAGAGTTCTCCTCGAGCTGATGGCTCCCTTCCAGATTTACATAGACTGTGACAAGAAACTGGTACATGGAGAACTTCTCCCAGGCTTTCTGATTTTAAAGTAATTCAAAACAAACTAAATTATATTATCCTAAATTATTCCAACCTCTTAATCTGAAGCTAGAGCTCTCCATTCTCCGATATTTCTTCTCTTTCTCTTGGGGAAATTTAGTGCTGCTGGAGCAGTATGTGGCACATGAAGCTCAGGGGGGCAAATGCTTCTCTCATTTGTAATTCTTTAGGTTTAGAGAGATGCCAGAGGAATCAGAAAAAATATTTTCCAGTAAGAATGTGGGAAAAGCAGATCAGTATTGACTTGAACCAATTTTTAGAAGGATCTGCCACAGTGCTGTGTTTATATTCTGCTTAGCAAAACAAATCTTTTCCCATGAACACAATGGAAACTGCATTGGAAAATAGAATTCTCTGAGTCTTCCTCATGAAAGTAAAAGAGGCATTTCCAAACCTCCAGCCTACACACACAGTGAAAACAAAGCTGAAAAGACCAAACCATTTCTGACACTATTTTTCTGGAAGTCCTGTGTCAGTCTGTAACACAGCTTCCAAAGGGCCCTTCTTATAAGCAGAAGAAATTTGATATTTCTCATTTAAATCAAGAGAAACATCCTGTCTTTTGCCCACTAAAAATCTAAAGGAGAAGGATAATGAGGCAAACCCTTCATCTCTCACAGTGTTATGGCTCAGACATTTCTGCTGAGCAACACTTCCACTAACCCAGAAAGTTCTTTGTGAAAACATCAAATTCGTCTTAAAGGAAAAAAATATGAACGTCAGCTGTAAACACAGGTATGTCCAGTGGAGATTAAAAGATACTTCTTGGTCCCCTAAAATGAAAAAAAAAAACCTTAAAAAATGAAGACAGCACCTTTTCCTTGCCATGTCATTCCCCTTGGCTCAAGGTTGATAACATATCCGCAACGCTACAAGCGAGACAACCAGCTAAATAAAAGTTACAGCTGTCAAAGTCCTGTCAGCATCCCAGCTTTTCCCATTCCAATTCCATCATTTCCTCACTGCGAGGATCCATTTCAAGAGGTGAGGGAACCATAACAATCCTCTATTAGCTCTTTGAAGTCACCCCAAAAAGAGATCAAATAATCTCTTAAGGGGGGCGAGACTTCTGCCTGCTGCTATCAGAGAGGATGTGCTGTGCTGGGGTGCTCAGGTGAGGAGAATTTTCCACCCCCAGAAGCAAGAATGGGTTGACAGAGTTGGTTTTCTGCAGGACAGAATCACCAGAGCCTGAAGGACGTGCAGGGGAAAAAGGAAATTGCTTTCTGTTGGAGACGAGGGAAAAATTATACTTGCGCCAAAAACTCATTCAAGGAAGAGGCTGAAGCAATAAAGTTGTTCCAGGAGACCCCATTTTATACACTCCAGCTACTGCCTAGATGAGCACAAAATAAAATAAAGCATAGATTATATATCCTGAAATCTACTGACAAAAACCAGCAGAGTCTAAAATTAATTCTCGGCAGCAGGAGTGAGTAAATGAAAGAGGACGGACACGATCATAATTTTATCAAGGGAGGCTGTGTAAGGATTCCTGGGCTCCTCGGCCGACACTGCCACATGGAAAAAGAGAAGATGTTTCAGTCTGACTCCTTTGTGAGCGGTCAGCTCTCGCCACTGGGGATCTGCTCTCTTGGAGAGGCAAGTCAGAAAGCCGCACTGCGTGGACGGCTCCTTTGAAAACCCCTCCCAAGGGAGCAGCGATCACAGCTCCAGGCTGCCAGGGAAACCTCGCTGGCTAACGAGGCCCTGGGAGCGTCTGCACAGGCTGGGATGTGTGTGGGCAAACCGTGCAATTCATTAGTGTTTAATGTTACCAAAGAGCTTCTCGAGTAACAGCCACGGGGCGGTTTTTGCAGTGAGAAGAAAATACTCAGACTGCTTCAGGCCTCCCTGTCCAAGCTCTCCCCATGTTTTCTGCAGGGCCACTCCAGAGCCAGAGTCAGGGCTCGGTAGCATGGGGGGCTCCAGAGTGTCCAAATGCCTTCCAACACCTTCCACATTATGGAATCATGGAATGGTTTGGGTTGGAAGAGGTCAACCCCATTCTACCCCTCCTGCTGTGAGCAGGGACACCTCCCACAGGCTGCTCCAAGGCCCATCCAGCCTGGCCTTGGACACTTCCAGGGATCCAGGGGCAGCCACAGTTTCTTTGGACAACCTGTGCCAGGGCCCCATCACCCTCACAGGGAAGGATTCCTTCCCAATATCCCATCTATCCCTGCCCTCTGGCAGTGGGAAACCATTCCCTGTGTCCTGTCCCTCCATCCCTTGTCCAAAGTCCCTCTCCATCTCTCCTGGAGCCCCTTTAGGCCCTGGAAGGGTCTCTATAAGGTCTCCCCAGAGCCTTCTTTTCTCCAGGCTGGACAACCCCAACTGAATTGTTGGATTTACATTTTTCCCAGTTGAAGCCTCTTTTTGAAGAGTAGGTAAAACTCCTTTGCTCAGGTCATTGACTGAATTTCCCGAACGCTTTTTTTTTATTGTCAAATTATAACCTTATGTGTGACTTCAGCCCGATGAATAATGATGGATGCTCTCATTCCCTCGAAGGAAATGAGAAGGGAAAGTTCCCCTCCTGATGCCTGGGCAACCCACAGGTTTGGGGCATTGAAAGCACGGAGAGACCGACTGCACAAGGATCAACAGTGTCTTCTGCTTTCTCTAAATCACAGCCAGTTCTCAAATACTGCCTCATCCCCACCTGCAAAACCTTCTACTGTCTGCACAGCTTTAGGGAGAAATTAAGAATGTTCTTGTGAAAGCTCCAAATCCTACCTTTGGAACCAAAAAACAGCCAGCCCTGCAGCCCTGGAAATTCAAGGCAGTTTGGGTCATGGCATGTAGACACTACAATGTGTAAAAATAAGATATTTATACAGCTAAATTATAAATAAAGCCCACTGTTATTTATATTATTGAGGCTGGCTGATGTGTTATTTGCTAGGTCCAAAAAAAAGAGGACATGCAAGACATGCAACAGTTCATTGTTGCCAGATTAATGATTCTGATTAGGAAGCCTTTCCTGCTGTAGCATTTGCTAATTGCATTTGGACACATCAATTAATTTATTCACTTAGCAGTAGAAGAAATCTCCCTTTGTAAAAGCTAAGCTCATGGAATCACACAGTCATAGAACCATGGAACCATGGAATACTCAAGGCTGGAAAAGGCCCCCAAGACCATCAAGTCCAACCTTCAAGCAGATACCTGTGCCCATTACCCACATCACAAAGTGCCATCTCTGCTCGGTTTGTGAACACTTTTACAGATGGTGACTCCACCACTTCCCTGGGGAGGCTGTTCCAGTGATTTCCACCCCTACAGTGAAGGAATTTTTCCTAATATCCATCCTGTTCCGCTCTCTTGAGCCAGCCTTGCACTGTTTTAATACCTCTCACTTCCACCCAGATGAGAAGCTGAGCTGCAAAGCTGCAACGCCCACAGGCATCAGGATCACAAGGCAGAAGCTCTGAGCAAACAGAGCCCATTTTCCTCTACCCAGGCTCTCCTGCATCTTTGCAGCTGGAAAATCCACCCTGAGCCATCTGCCCCATCCATGTGCTTGTGCCAGACGTTGTTGACAGACACAGCCTTACAGAAACACTGGGAAGATCTCAATCTGAACCACTCCATAAATATTTTCTCCTTTTATTGCTAAGAAGAGACCTACAGCTTTTTTCCTTTGTGGCCTTTAACTTGTTTCAAAGGAGGCATTCAATGAGCCCCCTCGTAGGAATAATTTACCACACCATTAAGTGAAGAAAAAAATATCTGGTGTCTGCATTAGGGGCTCAATCACCTTTCAAGAAACACTGCAAATAACCCATTACAGTAATTACTGAAGAGCTGGTCTCTCTGGGCTATGAATGGTTTGTGTGTAGCTGGCAAAGAGCTGTGTTCAGAGCTTCCCAGATGGAAAAGAAAGCCATCAGACCAATAAATGGCACTAGAGTTCCAGAGGAAAACATGCTCAGCAATAAAGCTGGTCATTTTTTCAGTTTATTGGTTTCTCTTTACAAACCCGACCTTCTTGGAAATGAAAATAACATCAAGTGGAGCTCTGCAGGGTGGCATCAGCTTTTTAATAATCAAAGTTTTTCATTGACATCTCCTTGGTGCAGAAGTTTCTTTCAAAGTTGGACTTTAAATCACTTCAATTAAAATGTCAATTTTGCATTGTTTTGATATGTTTCAAATCTAGCAACACAGAAATAAATTTTGTAATTTCTCTTTACACTTCCTCTCCATTTAGAAGCTCATATTTGAGCAGAAAAAGGACGTGAGTTCCAGACCTGTCTGCAAGGACAGATGTCCATATTCTCCTTGGAGAAACCCCCTTTTGCTAAAAAAATTCCTGTTAATGTATCCAAGACTTATCTGAACTGAGTAGGGAAAGAAGAGCTGTTGTATTTTGCCGTGTCTGAGTTTTTTTAAATCATCCTTTTGGAAAGGACTTTTCTTCTTTACCTCAATTTCTTCAGCTCTACGTCACAGCTAATGATAATAGTGAGATGAAGTTCACTAGAATTTGGCCAAAATTTTAAAAATTAAATAGCTCAATGTTTTCTCTCACTAAAACACTGCCAAGGTAATGTAAAAAATAAACAATATTTTTTCTTCCTTGGGTAAAATATCACTAGAGCTATGAGAACATCATCCAGATGAAGAAGAGATTCCATCCCTAAAAACTTGCTTATTCACCCCAGCTGTATTAGTTAAACTAATAAACATTACAATAAAAAAAAAATACCACTCACTCTGGGGAAAAAAAAAATCCCCAAATTCATATTCATTCCCCTGTTATGCTTATGATTATGATGGGAAAATGGAGTTGGAGCAGAGGCTGAAGCAGCTGGGACGGGGTCCTGCTGCTTTGGGCAATGCCTTGAGCTGAGAGAGCCCATCACTCCGTCAGCAAACCAGACTCCAAACTTTATGGCTGGGCTGTTGTTGTTTACAGAAATATTCGAGATGCTGAATTCCCCAGAGAGCTGCAAACTGCCAGGCCAGGAACAATGTCAAACTTTGAGAAATGTGGCAGGCGCGGCGCCAAACCAGCAAATCCAACTCCTGCAAGAGAAACTCCATTCAAACTTGCCAAGAACCAAAACAACCTTTCCAAAGGCGGACACGGCACAGTGACACCCGGCCTTACAGCTGCTGCTCGCTCCTTTCTGTTGGGTAATCATTTATTTGTCGCCTCCATGGCTGATTGTGCAACTGTTGTATTCCAGAAACAATAGCTGCTTTATTTAGGTAAGAAGGAAGAGAACAACAGAAACTCCGGGTGCCAGCAGCAGGATCAGACATCCAGCTGCTGTGAGCCAGCTCTGGAGGAGCGGTGCCCATCTGTGCTCGCATAAAAGGTCTTGGATGGGGTCTAGGACTGGCTCCCACTTCACACAAAATGAGCTCCAGGATCTTGGATGGGTCAGCTAAAGCCTCGACACATCAGTTCCCATCTGTAAACACAGATTCTGCAGCCTGTGGAAATGTCACACACCACAAAGGAGAGATGCTGCCACCAGTAAAGGATTTCCCCAATATTCAGCTACAAACTGGGAGTTGTTCTACTTTAAAAAGCAACTCCTGGTGCAAACAGGATGCTCCATCTCCTCCGTGTCAAAGGTGAAAGAAAACCCTTCCTGAAGGGAATTTAACAATCACTGGCTTTTCTGGGGTTTGAATGAACTGAAAGCGTTAGAACACAACTGAGCTTGGTTTGTTTCCCACCAAACATATGGAAGAGACTGAAGTTTTATGTGTTGTTGTGAGTGTTGAGAAACCAATTAATATTGTCTTGGTAATCTGCTCAAGTTGCAACCATGAGAGAGGGTCACCAGAAATCCTGAAAGGGGCTTAAAAAACAAGATGTAAAAATCAAACACACTGAATGTATTTGCATCAGCTCCTGAGATCTCTGTTTCAGCCTTAGGATGGCACTTCTTCTAACCAGAAATGTTAGAAACAAAAGAAAAACCAAGCCAAAAAGAGGCACCAGATTTGTCTCATCAGAAAAATGTCAACGATTCTGAGACTTCAATAAAGTCATGAAAACTGGCAACCTGCAAATCTCTCCCTGCATGTGTCTGTATTTGTTCATAGCTAAAAGAAGGATGGAGAATACTGTTAAAGCAAGTATTTAAATTTCCTTGGGAGCTGCCTTCTTGAACAGCTCTGCTGCTTAAAACCTTGGCTGTGACACTAACAAAATGCTGGGCTTAGCAATTCTATCTTAGGAAAAACCCCTTTATTGGCAGAGCATTAGAAAAAGCTGAAATTCAAACAGTGGAAACACAGGTTGATAAACCTCGGCTGAGTACAGGGGATCAGAGGGTCAAGTTTTATCAAGCACTCACACAAACCCAGCTGTCTCAGGGAGCCTGGGAGGGGGATTTAGTTCCTGCTGCAGATAAAGGTGATGCTGAGGACCACACCAGATGCTCCATCTGCATTGGCCCTGCTGGCAGAGCCCCCGTGCAGCTTTTGACTGATAATTGTTTTATTCCCTCATTTCCTTCTCATCCATTCCCATTCATCCACAGAAACAGCATCAATTCCTTTTGAAGACTGAGAAAACCACACCTTTTTTAATCCATCTAAACCATTCAACTCATGGGATGATGTCACCTATGGAGGTACAATACCCTGGATATTTTGGATTAGTTGCAATTTGTGCAATTTTGTGGTTCCAGTGTCCATTACTGCCTGATTTTGACTTGTACCATTGTGGCCAATATCCCCAACTCTATTTATGTGGAATAAAAATAGCTATCTAGAAAATAAAGATAAAATGAGACTATATTCAGCATTTAATAACCCTGACATGATTATATCTGTGGAGCAAAATCTTCATATTCACACTTCTTCAGTGTGTCATTTATTTTTATGGGCCCAGAACTGAATAATCTCCTAAAATAAAGCAGATTTTTCAGACCAGTGTTTAAACTTGTTATTTCTGTAAACTACATCTATAAAATGCAGCAAAAGAGTAATTTTTTCCTAAACAATATTATCTTGTGATCAGTTCTTTCTGTATCCACAGCTTCAGACTTAACGTTCCCTGTAAGTAAGAACAAGTAATGCAAGCAGCAGGTTTAGAAGTTGTGCCAGGGAATAATAGGAAAAATTTCTTCACATAAGAGGTGCACAGGCACTGGAATAGGCTGTCCAGGAAAGTGGTGGAATCATATCCCTGGAAATATTCAAAGTGGATGTGGCACTTGGGGAGGTGCCCACACAGGAAATGTGTCAAACTCTTCTGCCTTGTTTTTTTTCACTGAAAACCCCACAAGTTTTTAAGGGCATGTCAGTGGGAAGGTTTCTTTTAGAAAACATGCAAGTCCTGATGATGTTTAAACTCATCCTCCTCCAGTGTTAGGGATGGCATTTTAACAGGACTCCATGGGCACGTCCCATTTATTTTCAGTCATGTTTTTTTCATTTTACCTGAGCATGATAATTTGTCAAAATTATGACATTTTCAGAAAAAAAACCCAAGTAGGGCATTCGGTAGTAATTACAGAGTATTGAAATGTTTGCCTCAGTTGGAATAATTACTTTTTATCTATTAGGTTTTCTAGATGTTCCTGTGAAGGTGCTTTTAGCTCTACTGTATCCAATGGGATGTGCAGTGGGGAGGCAGCACCTCCTCACTTTTTTCGTGTAGGAAAGCCTCATGTGACATTGAGTGGATTTTTCTTCCTGATAACCAGGGGGAAATAATTTGTTTCTAAATTTCCCTACCTGCAGAAAACAATGTCTTCTTTGTTTTGAGTTCCCTGGGTTTTGTGATTTAGCTCTGAACCTTGACTTCATGGGTGAGCAATTGCATATCTAAATTACTCACTCTGCATTTGTAAACTTTGCTTATGGCATTTATTTCAGGAATTTGAAAGCAGAAAAAATCCCAAATATCCCTGTAGACAGGGATAACATACATTGCATTAACCTCCTTTCCTCACTTCCATCTGTAGCCTTTGCAGCAGGATTGTTTGGCAAAGCAATGGAATTAACAAAGGACAAGAGGAGTAACTGTCACCAGTATGGGACTGGGGAAGCTGCATTTTGCAGGCAACACTTGGAAGGGCTGGGATTTTCCAGCAGTTTTGTCCCTGTGCCAAGTCCAAGTGAGGAGCTCAGACTGCAGCCAGGCACAGAGAGATGAGATCACTGCAGTGCCCTGGCAGGAGCGAGGCAGGTGAAACCACAACAGCAGCAGAGCAGGAGATATTTAAAAGCCTCTCTCTTCTCTGTGACATGGACTATTAGGTAAATAGAAAAGGTTTTGATTAAAACATTCAAAACCCCCTGAAGCAACTCAGGGACTCGTTTTGAAACCCGCCCTCAGTTCTTGGGCTCCTGATGTAACTGAGGCGTTTCAGTGTCTAACTTGCTTTTCAGAGTGGAGCTTAAATACTCCTGAAAGGGCAGGTCAAGGCAGTCATCCAGCCCTGGGTGTCCAGCCCGTGATGGGTGGGACATGCCACAAAATGTGTCCTGTTGAAGCACACTGACCTGCTGCCACGCTCACCCGGCCCTGACAAACCCTGGGGGCTGAGCATCCTCCAGCCTCACTGCTCCAACTTCCTTTCCCTTGGTGGCCATGAGAATGACACAGTTTCTGAGAGCCTTTCTTCTTCCTGCGGCTCCTGAACCTGTGTAAACCTCAACATTTAAAGTCAATTCTCCTGATACTAACCCAGCCCATCACTCTGCTCCCCAGCAGCTGCCCAATGGAACAACCATTCTCTTTGGCACTGAATTTTGATGGATGAAGGGAAAGCATTTGATTTTGACAGTTGATTGACAGAAAGTGTCCCTGCTAATTATGGCCAAAAGACAGGAAAGTGATAATACAGTTCCATCAACTAATTTTGGTGTCATATTGAGTGTGACTGGAGGCCACACATAACAAGAGATTTATTTACTTTAGTTTTTATAAAGTCAGGGTGAGATCAGCACCAAGTCTGCTCAATTTCAATACCAGTGCAAAATATTGTGTTGTGTAAATAAGAAGCAAGCCCTGAATAGCTCCAGCTGCACAGAGGCCACCTCTGCTATCTACAGTGGAACTTCAAGGTCTTTGGTGGACTTCATCCTTATCAGTGCCAACACATCAGAATGATGTGTCTTTCCTCTGAGTTGCTTTTTCTCAATTTCTCACAATGATTTCAGAAGGCCAACGTGGCATGGGGCTGCATCAGCAACACGTGGGTGAAATGCTGGGCTCCAGACACCTGAGGGGCTTCTGTGCCAGCGTGGGGAAGGGAAAAGCACGGGGAAACCTGAGCATAAGGAGGACCCCTGGTCTTTAGAAACCCCAACCTCATCTCCACTGTCCAGCATTTTCCTTCCACTCACACATCAGAAAAGGGAAGAGGAGCTATGTCACTTGCCTGGTGTCAGATCCAGAGCAAACACTGGGACAAACACCATCCCTGCAAACCAGGTCTAATCAAGCCTATAAGGACTCAGTGCAGGGTTCCTTGGCTCTCCCATACAAATGTCAGACCAAGAGAGGGCGGTGGCTCAAGGAAACTCCCACAACAGAGGCATCTGGTTTCATCCCTGTGGATTTCTGCACCCCATTAAAAAGAAAATGACCCCAAACCTGTTTCCTGCCTCCCTGCTGAGGCAAAGTTCCCTCACCTGAGCATCGCTCTCTGGTCTTCTTTCCAGGTTTGCCATGGCAACGAGAAAACTGCATATTACCAGTGTAAAACAGATGGGTTATGCTTTTAAATTGTCTCTGTGTCTCTAGCCAGGTGATGATATCTCCTGGATACGAGGCATTAAGGACCAGGAATACGCTGCAGCACAGCCAGTCCCAGACAGCAAATACGTAATGGACTGCAGGCACCTGCCAAGGGCAGGAGGAGGTTCATGACTTCAGAAAATGAAGGCTAAAGTGGGTAGAAAACAGGGGAAATTGGATTCCCACTTCATTTTGCCGAGGGCTGAGCCAGGCAAGCTGTGAGAGCAGAGCACACCCTGCTCTGGACAAGCCAAGAGGCTGAAACATGAGCGTTTCCATCAGGGAGGAACTCGCCAAACTGCAAAAGGACATTGCGAGCCAAGCCAGGGTTTCTTAGCAACAGCATCGCATACGGGGCCATCAACTCCGAATTCCTCCCCGCTAAATCCTGAGCTGGGAAAACCTTCAGACGCTCAGTGATAGCAGGAGTTGAAACGTGTTTTGTTCAGTCTGATAAAAGGGGAAATCAAAGGTAGCCAGTGAAAAGCAAAGACTATAAATGAGTGCATTTTGGGGAGTTTTCTCTGGATATCCCAGAGGTGCTGGACCTGCAGCTGGCTCGTAATTAGGCCATGGAGAGCTGCCATGGCAGGTCTACAACTGCCTCAGCTGGAGCCGCTCTTGCTGTCCTGCTGGAGGATTGGTTGGGCCAAGAAGGCAACTAAAAAGCAGCTCATAAAACAGACACAAAATACACAACACAGATGAAGGCTCAGAGGGCGAGCAGTGATTCACGTATTACAGCAGTTTGATTTTCTCTGGCAAAGTGCTTCATATTTGTGGGGCTCCATTGACTCATTTTGCTGCCACTGCTTCTGATTTAGTGGTGGCACAGCAGTTCAAACAACAGCAAGACCAGAGCAGGTGACCAGCAGGCTCCTCCTGTTCCCTTTTGAACACCATTTGCAGTATTTCTATTCTGATTGTAGCAGAAAGCAACGGTGACTTTATTTTACTCCTAAGTAGCTCTTTATTTTCTCATAGCCCAACAGCTTGAACAGCTCTGATTTGGCTTTGGAAAGCTGCAGCTTAAATGCAGCTGAGCTCAGACTGAAAATACCATCGTGAGAATCAAAGTGTGTACTTTTACCACATTTCAAAGACAATTTTAAGACACTCTCAGGGAGGTGGAAGACAGACTCTGTTTGAACCATTCCAGAGTTGGAATGTGTGGAGCTGGTGACACTGTGCTCACACAGAAAGCACAAACACACACAGGGTATCTCTCTGTAGTATTTTAAACATCACATGTTCACAGTCTAGTCAGACTACACATATTCTTCATGCTTCTCATTAAAAGAGCCCTTTTGCTGCTGATCATTTAGTTATCACCAGAGGTTATGAAGTAAATGTGAGAAAAAGGCAAGATAAGTACATTTGTAGGGTCTCTCAGTGCACTGGAAAGTTCCCTCCCTTCAAAAGTTCAGCTCATCTTGTGTTGTCTGTGCTAATTTTGAGGACTCAGCTCTTGCTCTTCCTCCAAGACAAAAGGGAAACCTGTCCCAGATGGAGTTTATATTCAGCCTATGACACACAGATATTACTTTTATCCTGTGACAAAGATGCCTTATAAAATTTTGCTGTGATTTTGATTCATTTCTCTCAGCTTTGC
>VYZR01058482.1:4227-17897 GCA_013400675.1 Oxylabes madagascariensis
GAGCTGAGATCAAGCATCAAGTCTTTCAGTCTTTCAGAGAAGCTTGGGAGAAATTTACAAGTATTTGAAATTGAGGAGGAAAAAACAATTCATGCCAAGAGTGACTTCCCTGACACCTGGAGAAATGCTGCTCTTGCCTCTCCCCCTGCCATGGCCTCCAGTTAAAACAAATTTCCACTTTTTCAGAGCAACGTGAGTACGGCTCAAGGCTAGGTCTCCAATCACTTTTTTCCAGTAGGATTTCTGCTAGCGGTTTAATTCATGTTCACCTTAATACAGCAGCAGGAAACTGAGGAGGGAGACATGGGAATAGGAAAGATCTCTCCTTCCTTTCCTAAATATAAATGAATTAATGTACTGAACCTCCAACAGAGAAATGCTCACCTCATTTCCTCTGACGGACAACTCATGGTCCAAGGCAACTTTTCAGGCAACTTGAGGGTTGCCCACCTTGCACAGACAGTGTCTGTCTGAAGTCTTGCAGCTGTACCGGCACAGATCTGAGCTCAGCTGCCACCTGAGGACTCAGCTGCGACTGAAGCAACAGGATACTTATTCATAGCTTTTCTTTGATCCAGAAATCCAGAGAAATACTTGGCTTCATACATCTGGGACAGCATCACAAGTGCATGCAACATCACAGCCTAAGGAAATCAGTAATAACAGGTTGCACACACACCAAAAACTACCAATGCCATCAGGGATTGAAATATTAGTGTACTATGCCTCAAGAGAGCTATGAAAACATGAAACATTGTCCATATATCACTGACTCTGATCTACTTGTTTGATTAAGATCTCAAGATTAAAGTTGGATAAGGAAGAAAATTCTTTCCACAAAACCTTCACCTTCTCAGAAACAAAGATATCATTGAGCCCAGTGTGTAATAAGTTCATGATTTCCTGAAATAATATGAAGTGTCTGGGCAACCCAGCCCTCAGGAGCACAGACAGCTACACTGACAGAGCAGGCAGCTTTTATAGAAGAGATGAGGGTTCACATGATCTTGGCCAGTTCTGGGCCTTCAGCCACAGCTCCTGCTGATGAGCCCTACACCACAGATCCAGAGAGCTGCCCAAGTGCCAGTGTCTGGGCTTGCTTTCTGTAAACAAAAAATCAGTAGTAATTACTACTCTGCTGTTGATCAGTATCCCATTTGTGGAACGTATTGAAAAAAGAACTGAAGACCCTTTGCTTTGTAGGTTTGACTTTGGAATTAAGACTAACCTATCATAAGGTTTCCTACATTGGACTCTGAAGTCTGCAACAGACTAAACTACAGCTTCATGTTACTTTCCATACATTAATCATTCCTAGAGCTCAAAATAGATTCATTTGCTTAATACCAATCCTTTAATGTGTGGTATGAACATGTATTTACTGAAGACCTCATCTGTGCTTTGGCATATTTATAATTAGATGCGCATTTCGTCAGTCAGTTACAGAAGATTTTTTTTGTAAACTAATCACTGCCACAATTTGAAACTATGTTTTAAAATGCTTCAATTATGTGTCTTTTACTATGAATGAACCTTTTCCTAGTAACAGCATTGCACCTGAAGTAATTAAATAGATGTGGAGCTTATAATCACAACAGAAATTGAATTCTCAGTTAACAATTCCAAAGTCCTATTGATGAAAATTCCTACTGCTTACAATTCCTATTGATTGAAAGTGATTTTAATCAGTTCAGTTGCTTTTTTAGAGGATTGACCACAAAATAAATACTCTTTTCCCATATGAGAATAGGAGCTATATAAGGATAAAGCTTAAAATTCGGTGTTAGTTTACTTTGTCTAGCTATCTCCTCTGAAGGGAAAAACAACTCTTCTTTTGAAGACACTCAGACACGCTCACTCACCATAATTTTAAATGCATGGGCATATCCATCTCCAACAGATAAGACATCAGAAAATTTTTAAAAGTCCATTTCTGAGACTGCCAAACAGCTCGGTCAGTGCAAACATCTACCTGCTTGAATTCTTAAACACTGAGCAAGCGCAGCTATAAGAGAAAAATGCTTCTGGTTTATCAAATGTAAAACCTAAATCCTCAATATCACTACATAACATGTAAGCTTTTTAAAAGACTAATAATTTTTTTATATTATGCACATGTAGCATTTCTCATTGTTCTTTTTTTTTTTTTTCTGAGACGTATGAGCCTCATATTTATGGCAAAAATAGCCATTGGTGTGGAATAACTAACATGAGCCATTCAGATTACTTCAGCCTTCAAAGGAGTTGTGGTCTAGGATTTTTCAAATCTTTTATCAGTGACAGCCTCAGCCAGATCCATGGTTCTAACCCACAATGGTTACTGGTATTTTACCAGAAATTTTACTGACCTAAAAGTGTATTCCAGTGTGGAGATCATAAACTAGTGGCTCTGAAGGCATCACTGTGACACTGCACAAACCAAACATCTGCCTGAGTGGGGACTCTCAGAAATCCCAGTCACCAGCTCCATTTTGGAGATAAATTTTCACTCCAGGGGTTGAGTTACTGCCGCCAGCCTGCTTATTCAGGGATGCATGGTTATGATCTTTATGAAAACCCTTAGAGAACCAGCACTGAAGTCTCCATCTGAACAAAAATTCAGTTTCAAGTCCATCAGATCTGGCCTATGGAGTATAATACCATAACACATGGTAACATATCTGAGCCAATACTGTTCTAAACCACACCACCTTTCTAATTTTCACATGGTCCATAAGAACATAATCAAGTCAGAAATTCCGTCACAGTAGGGAGTACTCACTTCTTCTCACTGTCGTGCTTAGTATGGACAGGCTTACAAAAAATGCCTGTAATTGGAGCCATGAACACCTGAACTTCAACAGAGGGCAACTGTCAAAATACTGTAAGTTCTTCTTCAGATCAAATATCCTCAATGATTCATTTGCGCAGTACCTTTGTTTAGGCATTAGAGTGCACAAGTCTTCCTAGAAGGATCTTTGTTAGAATAAGCTGATATCCTGTCTTTTAATCTTTTAGAACCCTGTGTGCTGTTATTTACTGTCAGCTCCAGAATTCTGCAATATTGTGACCTCATCCTAGTGTCTAACATCAGGTTGGAGATGTGCTTTGCCTCCCTTGGCACTGTAATGCTATTGCTGAAGACAAAAGGTGTTCTCTGTCAGTGGAGGACATCTGCAAGTCTTCTGAAAAATCAGATTGCCCAAAGATTTTTTTTTAGATTTAAAAAAAATCAAGTGAATTAAAACCATTTGAAATGTGTGATAGATAAATTATCCGAGAAACTGCAGCATGCAGAAAAGATTCAGGACCCAGAGTCTGGCAATTTCTTTAAAATTTCACACAAGTCGAGATGACAAACAGATGGCACAGTTAGGAAAATCTAGAAGGCAAAATATAGCCCCCATGTCACTTTAATGATGCCTCTGCTTATCACAGCCTATATTTTAAATCAACTTACAAAGTATTTTTCTAAATCATAAAACTCTCTTGAGCTCTATTTTCTAAAGACAAACTGGTCTGTAAAGATGCATCAGTCAAGCAGAAGATTAATTCCTGTTGTACCAAGTTGTTGTTTTTGGCACAGAAGTCAATATTTATAAGACAGAAAGCAGCTGCAGCACGCAAGTTAGCATAGTGCATAAATCTTTGCAGCAGGTTATAGCAAGACGATGATACTATCCACAGGTAACACGATGGAAGCACTGCCACAACAGAGCCTTCCTAATGGTGGTCATCCATTTACCAGTGTGAGCCACGCTAATGAGGTCACACTGATTCACTTCATGTCATTTCCCCTTTGGAAGCAATCAGCGCAAATATAAACCAGTAATACATTAGAAGAGGTCACCCAGCGCAGTAGCTCTGTAAGGAGTGAGCTGTTTGTACAGGACTCTGAGCCAGATCCAAGCCTGCCTGGAGCAATAGGACGTGTGGCCACTGACAACAGGGCCTGGGAAGCAGATTAACCCCCTGTCCCCATGAAAGCTGGCTGAGGTAAAGCGCTGCTCTCAGCTTTGCCTGTGGTGCAGCTCTTCATCCCCCCTCTCTCATCACCCCTCCACATCAGTGGTGGGGGTCGCGGGAAGGGCAGGGGGTTAACTCTCAATTTTCCTTCTGCTGATTGAAGCTTTTGCCTCCTGCCTGGTGATGCCGGATGGCAGCTTTGGGGCAGCAGAGAGACAGGGGCACAGCACTGCCAGGAGTTGTGGCAGATGTGGTCCTGCCTCCCCCACAGCAGGACAAGAGACTTGTCATTTGAGAGACGTGATGACCTCCTTCCCCATCACTCCACCTCTCTGGCTTGACGCACTAGCAATGAGACACCCACTCTCCCTTACCTCCACAACAGAGACCTGGTGTGGTCAGCAACAGGGTCAGGGCACGTTGGATAATGCCTGAACAACCAACCAGGAAAGCCCCAGCAATGCCCAGCCTTGCCTTCCATATCTTCAGCCCTGCAATCATTCCCTTCCATGGCATATGATGAGCTCTGCAGTGGAGAGGTTAGAGTTGATCTAAGTTTTGATGTGCAAGGTTATACAGGTTTTCCATCTCTCTGTCAGCCCTTTTCCAAGTGCTGAGATTGAAGATATCAAATCCCTTGCCACAGTATTATCTCTGAAACTAGAAGTGAAGGAAGTTCAGCCTATCAAAGTACTTGGGTATTTCTCCCCCTTCTTGAGAAGGCTGTCATGCCAAAATTTTGGATTTCTGCCACTTTTCACATAAGCGTAGCCACTCACTTACAAGACCATATGCAGTTTTTGCCCATGGCTCTCTCTAGCCACTGCTGCACTAGCTCTGACATTTCCAGCCTCACTTGACCAAATTATATGGGATTGTAGGCAAAGATGTTTGAAATTTAATGTTGAATAGATGCAGATTGAGCCCACATGGGAGGGAAATACAGTAGAAATGTGGAACCCCATTATAAGAATTTATCAGTGCACATTCTGCATGCTTTATAAATTTCACTAGCACGATCATCTATTTCATTCATAGAAGAGAAAAAGCTGTATTAATTTCTTGAAATAGGCAACAGAAAGAGATTGACTTGAAATAAACAAAATAGTTGAAATTAAATTTTCTTGGCAAGATTTGCTTGTGTTGTTCATCAAATAAATGTACATTATGTCTTGCACTGTTACTCAGCTGTGATCCTGTAATGTGTTCTCTGCATCCTGTCAGACATATGATCCTTTGTCCCATAATAGACCCAACTATCTCACAACCAGCTGAGCTCAGGGTCATCCCAGGGTCAGGCTGGTTAAAGATGGCTGTCAGTTCTCTGCCTGACTCACAGACGAAGTTTAAATCACCTTTATCTTGCTTGTGCTGATGTTTTCCAGCCATCACTGTAGCAGGAGCTGTAGCATCTATGTACAATATAAGGAAATGTCTTACAGCATCCCTGAAAATTTCTCAGTGGATCTGCAATGTGCAGTGCACTTAGTGTGAAGAAAGTGCAGCTTGATGCATAATGTGAAATGGGAACTATTTCAAATACCTTTATGCAAGGTAGTTAACATTGTGGTTCTCATCCATCTTGCAAATGAAAACAATAATTCAGAGGGTGAAATATCACCCTTCAGATCAGAAATATAATCATTGCTTAGCCTGAAATTTCCAGCAAAAAGAGTATTTGCATAAGAAGGACAGATAATCTGGGAAATGCATCACCTAATGTTTTTATTGTGATAAATACCTCTCTTCAGCTTCTGCAGCTATACAACTTCTTAATGTTTGTCACTAGTCTCCAAGGTACAGAAGAAAGACATGCCTTAATTGTAAATTTACACATGCTTTATTACCAGTGCAATGGCATAAGCACATTTAACAGGATTGTCACTCCAGTTAATTATGCTGATTCTGACATGCACCTATCTCATCTAAAATTGATAGAGCCTTCTGACCAGTTAGTAGTGTCACAATATGTTGTGTCTTTCTCTCTAAGGTAAAGCATGCTAGGGGCCAGCGAACAGCAGGAGAAAAGAGTCCTTGCACACCAAGTAAACACCAACAGATCAGCAGCCAAACCTCTTTTTAAGAAAACTGTAGATAGCTGAACCCCAGCACATGTTCTGCATTTCTGTGTCTGTTCCAGCCACAGCACACCTGCCCCAGGCAAAGACAACAATCTCCATTACACCTAATAGTAAACAACACTGTTCCAGCCCCTCAGAAACTCTTGGCCTTGTTCACAATATGTAGTACCCAGCACCCAAGCAGATGGTAACACTTATTAAAGATATTAAAGCAGAAGAAAACGCAGCAGAAAAGGAGGCAACTATTAGAGAACACGTTGTGACAAGGGAAAAAACAATTTCCATGTTTTCCCTGCAGCAGAAGTCTGTGAATTCCAGACTGAAGAAATTGGGGGAAGACATGAAATCAACAGCAAACAATGAGCAAGCATCCAGTGACAATAAAACATCACCCTTACCCTCAGCAGAGTTATCGATGCTCAGATCAAAGCCTCATTTTCAAACCTCACAATGAGAAGGAAACTGCACATACACCTTTCCTTCCCACACATCCCAGTATAAACCTGGCAGGGCATTCTAGAAGGGAGATGGAGGTACCTGTATCTTTCAGTCATGCCTTGGTGACAGGAGTAATATTTTCAGAGAAGGAAGGAAGGAAGGAAGGAAGGAAGGAAGGAAGGAAGGAAGGAAGGAAGATATCTGCTTTTATAAAAAGTGTATTAAAAAATCTTCAAGTCATTTTTTTTTTCTATCCTGTGATCCATATGCCTTTTAAAGAAAAGCAAGCTTTTACGCTCCATCAAAAGCATAGAACCATGGGAGATGGTAGGCAAGCTAAAGAGCGCAAAAACCTGGAAGAAAAAACCTTGAGGAATTAAAAATACATTAAATAATAGCAATCCTGTTGGACAGTCATGTGAAGTGTAACTTGAAATTCTTCTCTTCGTAATATAGAATTTCACACTGTGCTTGGGAAAGGACAAGATATCACCACTAAGGACTCTCCTCTCTATGCTGAGCACCCACTCCTGCCCCTATTCCTGGGCAGCAGTCTTTCCTTACAGCCACCCCACTGCTCTATGGCCAGTATTCTTGGGGTCAGTGGCAGCATGTCCAACAGAACCCCTGCACAGTTGTCCATCTTCCTTCCTCACACAAGCCTTGCCCATTTGACCACCCTCATTCTAACCTAGATTATAGCAATGGAAGAGCTGCACCAAAGGCTGGAGAATGTAAGCTCATGAAGTCTGGAAAACTAGAAAGGCTTGGATCACCAGTGAACAGATGCTGAGGAGCTTGTCTCATAGCTGTGGATAAGCATCTGGAAAACATCTAGATAAAGCTTTATTTTTAATATTCTTTTCAGTAGGAGAGTACAATGGATGCAAGGAAGAATTAATTTCCTCCATTTTCCTAAAAAGAATTTTGAAGCTCTTCAGCTTTTGAGTACATCTAGAATTCATTTTGCTGGTCAAGAAAAAAACATTTTTTCAGTAGTGGCATTCTGGCTAAGCCCACATACTCCTGCTCACAATTAAAGGGATGTTTTCACGTGACAGCTCAAGGGGTTTCCTTCAGATCCAGCTGACAGGATCTCTGGAGCAGAGCACAGTGCCTGCCTTCAGACAAATTCACATTAAGCAGGTATGTATCAAGACAGTGCTACTGACAGATTTCATTCCTTTCTTCCTCTTCTTTTCAAGCTCATGAGTAGTGTGACTTTGGGGCTACTTCCACGCTCCTTTTTCTGAGAAAGTCCCCACTGAAACTATTAGTCCTCTTTATATAGCACAAATACAGCAGGAGTTAACCTTTTGTGATGAAAGGAAATTTATTTGATGCCTGCTGGCATTTTTTTACTCGAAATATTTTACTGCAATAATAATAAAAAAAAAGTCCTACCCTCTGAGATGTGAAAAATAGATTATTTAATCTTCGTTTAAATGCAGATTGTTTTATACAAAGGCTGATATATATTCCTTGCCCTGGAAAATATTTAGAGACAAACCTAATTTTAAGGCTCAGGCTGGCCTCCATCACTTTTAGTGCTGCTGCTCCAAACTAATATGGAATAGGCCTATACAAAATACCTACTTTAAGGATTAAAAACATGAAATAACATGCCTCATTCTCATGAATCCTAAAGGATACACCCATGCACCCTTAGATCAGTCTCTTCCTTCAATATGGACACTTCAGACATGTCAGCACATGGGGCAGCTCTCAAAGGTGCTTCACCAAGGAAAATGGCTATTGGAATTTCCTATATGTAATAAGAGCATCCTTCTCACCCTGAGGTTCCATGCTGAGTGCAGACACCAGGGGTACAGGGGACCCTGTACAGCTGCATGGGGATTGCTGTCCCACGTGGCTGAACACGCATCCTGCCCTCAAGGAAAGGGGCCAGGTTTGTCTTAGCCAACACACACCTGAATACAGTTAATATTGTTCAGTTCTTCCATTCATCTCCTGGCCAGTATTTCGGTCTCTAAGAGGAAAGGAATTTTATGAAATAAAGATCTAAGGGCTGAAAATGTGCGTGCAGAGGAGTGGGGGTTGGGGAGTGTGACAATCCTTGTAGCCCATGTGAAAGGTTGCTTTGCTTCTAGACCAAAGGGGAGGAGGCCTGATCCTGCTCCCATGCTAGATAAGCAGATATCCTGCAGGCAAGCAAAGCTGGCAAAAGGCTGAAATCGTGGTGAGAGTTGAAAAGCTTGTTTTTCTATATGCACAACAAACCAGAAACGTTGACAGAAAAGTAAAAGAACATCTGCTCATGCTGATCTGTGAATGCTTTTCCTGGATCCATTAACCTCCTTTCTTTGTCTGTCTCTCTTTTTTTCCTAAACTGAAAATTATCATTTTAAATATTCAAGGCTTTCATTTCTCTATTAATCAAATTAAATCTCCTTAGCTACAGTTAAAATACTCTGTGAGGTCCTTCAACCAAAGATTATCTGCCTCGCAATTAGAACCCATTTTTAATACACCAGGCGGGAAATAGAGAACCAGAGCTGTAGAATCAATACAACTATAAATTACATGGGAAAGGAAATGGCAGCAGCCTAGCTTGAAACAACAGATTTATTATCAAAGAGGATGGTATTTTATCGACAGAGTACATAAGTTTATAAAGAAAGAGAGAAGGAGACACAGAGAGAGAAATCAATGTTAACGTGGGCTCACCGTTGCTTTAAATGCTGCATTTGTGGTAACTAATTTTCATTTTTTTTTTTAATTTATAAAATGTCATACTGAAAAATGTTTACTGACAAAAAAATTCTGTCTGGAGAATTTTCTAAGGCAAAACTCCACTGATTTTAATGAATAAGATCTGTAGAAGGTCCCATTATGTGTTCTGTGTTTTATCCTCATTAGGACTGGTTACTAAAGGACTTCCTCCATTCCCATATTTTGAACAGTATCATAGTTCAGGTTACAGCTAAGATTTGTATTTAAACTTCAAAGATTTGCATTTCTTTTGATTCCCATCTATGGGATAGGGTGAGAAATTTTGTTTTTTTCTGATAGCAGTGAATATTTTACATGCATCACCTTCCCCTTCCACAATCAGAATTCATCTTTGGTTGGTTACATGTAGGATACAAAAAAACAAAAAAGGGGGAAAAAAAAAAAAAAATAAAAAAAAAAAAAAATAAAAAAAAAAAAAAATAAAAAAAAAAAAAAATAAAAAAAAAAAAAAATAAAAAAAAAAAAAAATAAAAAAAAAAAAAAATAAAAAAAAAAAAAAATAAAAAAAAAAAAAAACTGAACCTGTGATGAGAAGATTTCTTGCTAGATTTTCACTGCTTTCAGTGCACAGTCTGTCTTCTCAGTGAAAAGCAAAGGGGAAATTTTTGCCTGTTGTTGAATATGGAGTTTTCAGTTAGGGCCTGATCCAAAGCCTAAGGTAATAGCTATGTCTTCTTTTCTTTCAGCTCCAACAAAAGTGAAAGTCGCCCTGTATGGTTGACCCGTCTCAAAACACATCATGGTGTTCAAAAAGGGGGATTACATAGAGATTACCTGGCTTTCTAGAGTCTCTCATCTGATTTGCAATCAGTCTAGTTAGAGGGTCTTCAGCAGAATTTTCTGTGGGTTTGGCTGTGTTCCTTATACAGTTTACTGTATAAATGAATAGAGAATAGAGAAAACTTATCTTTACTGGTGGATTACCAGGCTCAATGAGGCTAATTTTTGGATTTGCGGACCTGTGGGTCTCAGGTGAGCTGAGTCTCCCTGAGCAATGAGCCACAGGAAGTTCCACTCAAAGCCAAGATATGCATCAGGTACAAGCCTCGAAATTTTTCAAATCTTTCAGTTTGTGAGCTGACTTGAAAGAAGCATGGGTGATGCCTTTTTACGTGAATCTAAGTTTTTGGGGACATACATGTTCCTATGGATATAGAAAAACACTTCATGTTTCCTGTGCAGTGGGATCTGAGCTCTGTCATTGAAGACAGGACTTCTCAGACCCTTTTTGCCCCTCCTTCTATTTCCATGATCACTGCCTTGCCTCATAGCACTGTCAGAAATACAGAAAATAAAATATACAGAGGGATGTAATGAACTGCAAAGCCCCATGGGGTCCTGCCTGTCTGCAATACCCACTTCTGTGTTGAAACATATTGTTCATGTTAATACTGTTTGCTGGTAGGAGTGTTTCTCCAAGATAACATTTTTGTGCAGTGAAATATGCATGGCCCTCAGATGGCTCAGCTCAGATGGGATCACCTTTCAGTTTCTAGACTGTGTTATTTTTTTACCCTTTTTTATCCCCATCACAGCGTGAAGAACACAACACTACCCCACCAATGCCTTTTGTTTTATGACCCATCAGTCCACAGAACTATGCAAGGATGTTAAATTCACTGATAATGCAGAGCTGTGCTGCAGGGATTTTATTTCTTGCAGAATAGAGTAATCTAGTCCAAGTGTCTACCTTTGCTGGGTGCTAGTGGGAATACTTTACAACAATGCTAAGAAAATAAATTGAGATTTGGATGACATTCCACTGCAAGTGATGTTTTGCACTAGAGTTATTTGAGATAATATACCCATTGCAAAAGTAAAGAAGAAGTTTGGTTTTATTGGAACAGAAGAGTTTCAAATAAAACTGTGTAGAAATTCCCACTTCTGTGGCTTAACCCTTTCCATGACCTTCACCTTCTTATGAGGTGGGAAGTTTGGACAAGCATTTTTTCTCCAAGACCTCTCCAATAAGCCCCCGCTGCTCCCAGAAGCAGTCTGTGATTTATACAGGTGTGCTTTGCACCTGAAGGTTCACTGGTGTGCAGTGGAGGAGGGCCCCAATTTCCACCACCAGCCTCATCCTCACCCCCATCTCTTTTCATTACTTAACGAAGCTGGTCTCCTGTGTTTTCTCTGCTCTTTATTGCTTGTCACCGGGGCTGAGTGACTGCTGAAGATGAGAGGGGATGAGGAGTGTGAAGAGGGAAGCTTCTGCCTTTGGTCTGAGCCTGACGGGGAATGATGAAAAACACATGGGCTATGAAAAAGTCCAGTCCAACTTTCTGTTTACCGAGCTCCCTAGAAACGTCAGCATCTGTCACCAAGTTACCCCTAAAAGGGGCACCCCCTTGCTACAGGACTTCGATGGCAGGTCCCATCCCTCTTCCCCCAGCACGGGCTGGAGCGGAGGGGTGTTGACAGAGGGAAAGGGAGGTTATCCGGGATTTGGTGATGGCTGTATTAATAGACAAAGGACATCAGAAGCGATATCCCCGGCTCAGCGCTGCGGTGCCACCTTAGGCTCGGGCAGCCGGCCCGCAGAGATGGTGTGGGCGCCGGGGCACCCCTCGGGTGAGCCTGGCTTTTGCCGTCCCCGTAAGCGGGTCCCGAGGGAGAGACCCGCGGAGCTGGGCGCGGAGGAGCGCGGCCGCCGCGCACCGCGCCCCCGCCGCCCGGGGCCGGGCGCTCCCTTGTTATTCCAGTCCACACAACGAATTTTCCTCGTACTAGTAATTTCACGAAGATCAAATGCAAAGACAGCTGTGAATGCAATCGATCCCTACAAAATGCATTAGCGAAGTGTTCGGTCAAAGTAGATATTTCCTTGGTGTTTTTTTCTTTAATTTATAATAGTCGATAGCATATGGCTATTTTTTAACTTCTCTTTTGTTTGTTTTTGTTTTGTTTTGTTTTGTTTTGTTTTTATTTCGCGGCGGAGAGTTACAGCCCTGCATGGGTTAGAATTAGAACATGCCTAAGTACCTTGGCAAAGCCAAGCTTATCGGATGCACACAGGAGCCGCTGCGCAGCGCCGAGACGCCGGGCGGGCAGCGAGACGGGCACCGGGGCAAACACCGGGGCAGGGTGCGCTCGTCCCCCGGCTTTCGGCCTCCCGGACGCTATCCACAGCTCTGGAGAGCAAAACGCTCCGTGCGTGCCTGTATATTCCTAATCCCTCCGCCTGCAGCTGGCTGCACCACATCTGCGACCGATGTGGACGCAGGCACGAGAGTTTGTGACTGAGATTGGCTTCATAGCTCCCGCTTATGAAGGGGAGCTTCATAGCTCCCTTGTATTCGGGGTTATTTGATTTTTTTTTCTACTTTCGCTTTCTTGGGCGGGAGAAGTTTTGAAATACTTTGTGTTTATGAAATGGGCACTCGGAGAAGTCATCAACTAGCTACCGGTTTCATCGTAGTCGAGGCTGATCACTATTCGACCACGTTTTTATCAGAATCAGTAGTTCCGATTTAACTTTGTGAGATATACACTTTCAAGAAAAATAGANAAAAAAAAAAAAAAAAAAAAAAAAAAAAAAAAAAAAAAGGAAGGAAGGAAGGAAGGAAGGAAGGTTCTCAAAATACATTACATATCTGTTTATTCATATATTATTAATCAATTATTTATGTAATTTTTTTGTGGTTACCAATTTGATGTGATCTCACAGAGCTAATTACTAAAGAAAAACAAACAGCCGATCTTGCTCCTAAGCTGATGCGGGAAACATTCCTAAACTACCCTTTCCCTCTTAAAAAAAACTGACGGTCCAATGTTCCCGCGGGGTCCCGGGCCCGGCCGTGCGGCGGGCGGCGGGCGGGAGCGGCCTCCCCCGGGGCCGGGCTCTCCCGCGGGCGGCACCGGGCTCCGGCCTGGTGCGGAGCATCCCCGGGGCCTGGCCGGGAGCTCCTCGCCCTCCGTGCCCAGGGTCCCCGGCAATCCCTGGGTGGGAGGGGGCATCGCTCCCGAAAAGCAGCTCGCCGGTGAAAAGCCGCTCGAGTCTATAGCCCAAACGTGAGCTGCCATTAGAGAGTTACTAATAAATCCCTATTAAGCATGCATTTATGCAGCGATTATGTGAACTTTGGCCTTTGAAGAGTCCCAGCAATTAACGGCGACGTCTATCGTGTTTTGCCCAGATTTCTACTCTTTTCCCAACAAAGGATGGAGAGGGGAGCACGGCTCCTCCAGCGCCTCCAGCTGCCGGGTGCTTCTCCAGCCATCCCTTGCCTCATCACTGCTGAGGAGAAAGCCCCAAGCACCCTTCCCTTTGCCCCCGGACCCCTGCTTGAAAATGCCGGGTCCTTTGCGGGATGGTTGTTTTCCCCTCACTCCAGTAGGTACCTCTCGCCGGGGATACCCGCCTGAGCGTCGGGTGCAGCACGGGGAAAATGCCGAGTTTTTGCTGTCTCCGCAAAACAGCGGAAAGATGTTAAAATTTAGTAAAAAAAAAAA
>VYZR01058483.1:28409-39840 GCA_013400675.1 Oxylabes madagascariensis
AATTTTAAGCATGAAAATCAGCCCCAAATGTTCACAGTTTTAAGTACACTCCGTTTTCAGCTCCTCCGGTTCAGCCATTTCCTTTTGGTGTATTTATTGTGGCAGTGACACGTCAATTTGTCTGCAGGGAATGGCTGCCTATCACTGATCCTGAACATAGGTAGAGGCCAGTCCCACGCTCCTGAGTCACCTGCAGAGCTCAAGGTGCATGAACAAATTACATCTGGTCCCTAAGCATCAAGGACCAGATCCAAAAACCAGAGCTACAACACGTGTCTCTGTATGTGCCTTGGTGCCTGCCATATGAGAGAGCCTGGAGCTAACGGCAGGGAAGCAGATACATCTACTCCGAGAAGCAGAGAGCCCTGCAGAGATAATAGCTCACATCCCAGAAGCTGGGTAGGTGCTTTACATCAGTAATGCTGACACAGGGCAAAAAGCCCAGTTTTCTCCTTAGGGATGAGACGGTATCCTCCCAGCATGGTGCCTGGTTCCCATTTGGCCAGGATTCTGCTGTTCAGGACAGGCAGGGCTTGGAGATGGGCGGGTTTCTGTATCCCCTTCACCCTCGCCTCCTCCAGAAGACAGGGAAAATGTGCAGTTGAGGCACAGAATTTTTGAGATAGCAGCATTTGGCCCTGATGCACAGAGCTCCATGTCTTCACTTTAAAAGTGTTGGACTGAACAAGGAGCCATCACAGCTTACCTCCAGGAAAACCCTGAGGCTGTGGGATAGGAGTACAGCTGAAGTCCCTCTTCTCTACAGAGCTTAGTTATTTTACTCTGTATTTTCTCATTTTGAGAATGAAAAAGACATTTGCTCTGTCTTTCTTTCAGAAAGAGGTCTCTTTCCTGCAGAACTGAGGAGTGCCACAGAGGGTGTTCAGAAAAAAAAAAATAATGTCACTAAAATCCTCCATCTTTTGCAACAATTGAATGGTCCCACCCAAAGTGCTTTGTTCCCTCTTCTGCCTGGTAAGATTTGCTTCTCTGTGTGAAGAACTCTCAGTCCCTCTATTGGTAAGGCATTCAAGGGAAAAAACACCCTTCTCTTCTTTACAGCCACGCTTCATAGGAAATATTTATATACATATATTTGTTAGATAAAGTAGACAAAACATGAGAAGAAAAAGAACCCCTTGGCCTAATGGCCAAAGAAGGATCAGATCTGGCAGAGCACAGCAGGCAGATATGAGGTGTCCTTGTGAGACTGAGCCCTGCAACAAGATAAGTGGATGAATGCACTGTTCATCGTTTCTAATCCGACTAAATGTCACATAAGTACCCTGCTGCACAGCCTGGTCAAGGCAGAAGCACTGGTTAGGTATGCTCCAAAATGGCATCAGATGCCTTGGGAACTTTGACAGCAAAGTCTGAAGGACTTCCATGGTCCAAATGCCTCTAAGGCCATACGGGATCTGAACATGACTTTCAGGGATCTTAACACACCAGTCCCTAGTTTCATTCCAGTTAGTTTTATCATGCCTAATTTTCCTCCTTTGTCTGGTGCAAGACGGTACCACACCTGGGATGCAGAGTTTATACTGAGGCACATTCCCCAGCCTTTTCTCACAAGGATTCTTACTGAAAAGAGGAGGAATCTCTGACAAACCACTTGAGAACCACCTGATAAGGACTTCTTTGGGTCCTTTGAGACAGCTGCCAGCTGTAAAAAACAAACAAACAATCCAATGAAAATGCATGGGACCAACAGAGTGGATTGGAATGTGGAGCATTAATTTTTCCATTATCAGCCATCAAGGTAAAGGGAAGGAAGGGAATAAATTATATGCCTGAAACATTTGTATGGAAACTTTTCCAAGCTAGATAAAAATTCAGTTATTTATTACTTCAGGAAATACTCTAACATCAAGCAGTGACCCCTGGCTGGTGTCAATGCTTTCCCAAAAGGATTGCCATTCAGAAAGCTTTATGATTACCACATAAAGTTTAATCAGTGCATTAAAAATAAATTAAAGATTTGCTAATTGTAATGTAATTAGCTTAATATAATTACATTGCTCAGTGACTGAGAGTTTTATTGTTATTGTGAGATCTTTTCTCATTTGGGGGACCTGAAGTTAAGTGGCACAGTATTGACAACCATTTCTTCCCTTAATATTCAGTTTCAGGAATGGGCTGAATTTTTTACCTGAATCTTGCAATTTATCACAATCAGTATCATCACAAATTACAGAAAGCATCCAGTTACATGATAACTTCTAAATGAAGTGTCTGTAACCAGGGCAGTAGCAGCCTCGGCTGTTAATTTGTCATATTTCATAGCCAGCCTGACACCCTGTCCAATTTGCTTGTAAGCTTTATCACAAAGACAGCTATAAGAGCTGCCTCTGACTCTGAGCAGGATGGGGGAAATGGACAGAAATTCAGCAGCAGCAGCAGCAGCTTTCCTCTTCAGGTTCTCTGTTTTTGCATACAATCCTGATGCAAAATAAACACCCCCGTTTCCTGATGATGTTTGTTTTCCTTATTAAAAATTTCTCCCTTCTTTTCTCTGCTCCCTCCTTCCTCATTAAGACAACCGAATTTTTTTCTTTAAGACTCCCTGCTGACCATAATTTGATGGTTATCATAATTTATTAGCAGTTAGAGGAGTTACAAGAAATAAGAGGGATAACAGTACTCAGGGAGCATCATTACCCATCTTACACAGGTTTTCAATTTCAATCCAAAGCATGTCCTCCTCTCAAAATGACCTGCAAGTTTTTCCTTTTGGGCAGAAGTTGTTCAGCACTGTAAAAATGGCCATGAATGTCCCTTCAGGATATTGGTCTCTCTTCTCCTGTTATCTTCCAGATGCTCTGAGGCCCTCAATCAATTTGCATTGATTTAAGCAACATCATTCAATACATATTATCAGTCTGATCTGAAGGGAATTGTGTGAAGAGCAGGTCTTCTTTTCTGTTCCTGACATGCCAAACACAACACAAGATGATAAAAAACGCAAAAAAATGGTTTCTAATAGACCAACAAGTGGTAAAAGATGCCTGGACTTACAAAATGCAAGAAACTACATTTTCATTTGTCTAACACTTTAAAGTCACGTTGGCCAACTTGGAGTGCAGAGCGAATGTTAGCTTGAGTGGATTTTCTTGATAGTATTGGATCCAGGAACAATTTTTAAGATCCTGGTCTGAGTGCCTGCAACACCAACCACTTCATACAGCATCAGAGTACAAGCAATAGCAGCCTGACATCCTTGGGGTTTTCTGCACAATGAAAAATATGCCTCTCCTTGAGGCAGGAGATATTATTCTCCCTTCTACACTTGCTCCATCAGGTGAGCCCCAATACCTGCCCTTCTCATCCCGTGGTTGGCTGCCCAGCTGTGCTGTTGTGCTGTGGACTCCACCAGAATATCTAGCAGACAGGCTCTGCAGAGCTCACCTCTCCCGCCTCTAAGTGATTTTGCAGATCTGTCCCCTATTACACCAGCAACCAAGAGAGAATGAGTAGGAAATTAGCAGAGAACATTCCAGTCTTTAGAGCTGAGCCTCCAGAGGGGCTATAAAAACCTCTCATGCTGTCGGGGATAAACAGAGAGGTTGTGGTGCCTGCAGTTAAAAGGAGGAATTTGAGAATGGGGACTGCCCAAGGACACAGGCTAAAAGGAGGCAGAAGAATGACAGAGAAGAATCAAATAAGGTAGGAATCAGTCAAGAAAGGCCACAGCTGTAGAAAAGGCAGAAAAAGGATAAAAATTTAGAGAAATTTTCAAGTTTGAAGGAGCTTATTTGAACCAAGTGACCATATGTCAGTCTCCTGAGGTTTTGCCTTTCATGTTGAACTGCAAGCCCACTGATTCTGTAGGATGCAGTCTTCAGCACACGGCTACCACTGTGAGTGAGTCATTTGGTACAGTTCCTGTGGCAAGAATCCCAAATGTGTCAGGCCTGGACTAAAAAGCAAGATGGAGAATGAATACACCTGAAGGCACATTTGGCACTTTAATTCTGAGCAGATATCACTTCTAATTATAGCCAGCCTTATGCCAGCTTACTACCGTTCAAGCGCTTGTGGGTTCGCACATCGAGTGCCAGATTTAATCCATTCAAGGTAAAGCGCAAGAGAACCAATTGCATTTTGCATGCCTTCTACCTGAATGATTTGCTTTGTTGTTCCCAATTTGCAGTTTGACTCGAAGATTTGCACCCCTCTGGTTAGTTCTGGTTGGCTTCTCTGCAGCCACAGGGGCATATTTTTCAGCTGAATGAAGCCCAGCTGGCAGGCTCAATTTGCCCCACCAATGAGTCATATCTTTCTCTAATTTCACCTGCATGAGAGAATTGCAGCTTCCTCTCCTAAATCCTTGAGTTCAAATTTCTTCCTGAAAAAAGAAGGTTCAAGCCCACCCCAACACACAGAGCCGTAACCCTGCTTGCCTGGAGGACAGTGGCAAAGCTGAAGAGACAGCCACTAGTGAACGTCACTTTAATAGTAAGTTTAGTTAGGGGAAGCCTGTCCCAGTTTGATCCTGTATCAGATTTTGATATAATATGGTGCCTAGTGCTTCACAAGGACCAATGCTCAGCACTCCAAAAGGACATGTTGTTTTCCTGCATGATTTAGGGCTTGGAGCAGAGGGAAGGTTTAATACAATCATGCATCAGTTTTCTTTCCAAACAGCATTGTGAAACACAGAACAGAAGGAGGATTGCCTCTTCACCCCATAAATCCACTTAAACTTGGATTATGAGCCATATTCACCCAATTTTTGCTGGGAGCTTAAGGTAGAACTATGCTTCTGTTTCTCTGAGGGATGCTGGGAAGCTGGGGTGGGATTCAGGAGGCTCCAAACTTCCAGAAGTGCAATGGCCGCATTCTTCGATGTGCGGGGGTCAAACAGCATAAGTGTGAGATCAGCCAAGCTCTAGGTCTATGTATGGAAATGGATGAAGTGCACAAAGAGCAGGCAGAAGTGTTTGTTTTAATAACTAGTAGCTTTCAGAGCATGGGTTTTTTAGCAGCTCTGCCACATTGAGTTGACAAAGAAATAAAAGGGAACACCTCCCCACACACAAATCTACATTGATCCAAATATGGATCTTGTTTCAGTTTAGAGAACAACGAGCACTGATGCTGTCAAACAGACCCATCTGGAATTATTTCAGAAGTTCCATTTTCCACCCTTATGCACAGAGAGAGAAATGGAGAAAGGAGAGGAGAGAAAAGAAAGGAAACAGGAAAGGAGAAAATAGAAAGAGGAAAAAGGAAAGGAAAGGAAAGGAAAGGGAAAAAAAAAAAAAAAAAAAAAAAGAAAAAGAAAGGAAAGGAAAGGAAAGGAAAGGGAAAAAAAAAAAAAAAAAAAAAAAGAAAAAGAAAGGAAAGGAAAGGAAAGGAAAGGGAAAAAAAAAAAAAAAAAAAAAAAGAAAAAGAAAGGAAAGGAAAGGAAAGGAAAGGGAAAAAAAAAGGAAAAAGTAATAGAGCATGGCCAGTGGCAGGCTGTGTGAAACCTCTGCACACATCACCTGCTCTGAGCACTGTCCTTCCCTTACTCATCCCTAATGAGCTGGTTTAGTTGTGCAAGGTAGTTCCTAATTACCTCTCTCCCAGTTTCTCTCTTTCCCCCCTGAGAATGGCCTTTCCAAGAACTTACTTCACATGCACACACCTGGTACTGTGAGATAGGGAGCCTCACCATGGATACCAGCCCCCCATTCCCAGCCCGACCCATGCTCCTGGGATTCGAGCAACTATCTCCAGGATGCTGTAAACTCCAGATGTGCCTTACCTACTGCCTGGAGACACCGCGTGCGAACGCTGCTCACGACTATTATTCTGCACTCACACACACACACACATACAAGAACTGCCTATGCAGATCAAGCTCTGAGAAACGAAATAAAGCAAAATGGTAATCTTCCCTTTAATATTCTACCCTGTGCCAGATAAGAGCAGCTGTGCTCACACAATGTGTCCAACTGGACATGATAAATAGCCTGGGAGAAAAGAAAAATACACACAGACACACAAATATATATGTGCATACACACATGCTCTAAGGAATTTAAAATATGTTTGTTCACAGAAGTGGTGGCCTCCAGCTCACAGCTTCCTCGATTAAGAAAAGGGTTCATTAGAAATAAAAATGGCCTGCCAGGGTTGGAATCGTACACAAAATCCTAGAGTAAATATCTGCATGGGTAGCCTGAAGGGTTAACCTTACCAAAGCACAAATACTGACTGGCTCTCCTCCTGTTACAGTGTAAATGCTGATTGGAAGGAAGAGATCATTCTAGGTCAGTATGTCCTTTACATTGTGAATAGCTTGGCAGAGGCTAACAAACTCCTCCGCCCATGGCACCAATAATTTATTATATATTCCTGGGTATCACAAGCAATTTTTTATTTATACATGTATAATTGGTTGGTTTGATTTTAAAGAGGTGAAGCAGGACAATCCGGGTCAAGAAACAAGCTTAAGCCAGAGAATGGCAAAGGCTCCATTCTCCTAGTCTCAATCTATGGTGGAGAATAACATCCTGGTTGCCGCTCCCTGCACTGCTATCAGGACTTTACGTGGCGGTCCGGCATCACCAAGAGCGGACTGCAGTCAGCACAACTGGGATCCAAAGGGTGCATGCATGGCTACCCACTCATTCTGCAAAGCAATCCCAGCTGATTTGAGGAATTCTTTGTGAATTGACATGATTGTAAAACTAACAGATTTCAAGCCGCTTTCCTGAGCGGCCACTGCTCTGCAGCCTGCTGTGGAGGGAGCCATGCCCCAGAGCAGCCTGCCTTGCTCCTGCCTCCAGCGCACTGCATTTCACACCGATGAGGTAATTCCACTGCAGATGAGGTAACCCTGCGAGTTGCCCACCAGCGAGCAGAGGTTACCATATGATTCCTCGTGTAAACAGGCGGCGCGGTCCCCCCGGACGGGAGCTGACAGCTGCGCTCTGCCGACGCCGAGCCGGTGGCCGGCAGCGGCCCCGGGGAGCCCCGGCCTGCGGGGCCTTCGCGCCTCAGCGAAAGCGGCCTGGCGCCTGCCACGCCTGGGCCGCACGCTCGTCACTAACGCGCCGGGCAACGCCGGCCTTCCAGCCAGCCTGCCAGGGGACCCTGCTCCTCCGGCACCCCTGCAGCCCAGGCTCACCGTTCAGAGGGCTCTTTGTCTTCCCACACCAGGGTTTCTAAATGCGTGTGCCTTCTCACGCCCTGCCGAGGTGGTGCATCTCTTCGGAACGACTTCCTCCTGCGGCTGCAGGTGTTAGACCTGGGGGAAATCCCTCCTTCTCCTGCACAGGGGGTGCAGGGGAGAGGAGGGGCAAGGATGCTGCGGGGACAGCAGTGTGGGGAGCTGCCTGGGCAATCCCCAATGGTTTGGTGTGCAAGCACTGCCATTTTGTGTGAGCGCACTTTGCACAGGTGGTGTTCCTAGAAAGTCCCCTAATTTGCAAGCAGCATGAAAGTTAGTTTTGTGGTTAGGCAGTGAGGATGGCTGCAATCCTCTTCCACCTACAAGTGTAGGTGTCAGACGATCTGCAGGCCTCTGCTCACCCCACTGGCAAAAAGCTAAAGCCAAAGCCCCCAAACCCAATACCTTGTCTTCAGAGTCTGGAATCATTGCCATTTACAGTCCTTTACTAGCCAAGGAGCCCTACTAGCTCTTCTGTGTTAAGTATTCCCAGTGTTGATTCCTACCTGGGTGCTGGGCAAGGCAGACCTGTGAGATGAATATGTGAGGAGAAGAAGAAATTCACAAAGAAAAGAGAGCAGGACACAGGCCTGTCAACTTCCTAAGCTCAGAGCTCACCTGCACCCTGCCAGTTCCAGGAGTTCTCAAAGCCTCCTTGTGAATTACAGGGCAGCTGGGATCAAATAATACCACAGCTCCCAGTAACTACCTGCATCTCCATGGACTCAACCACAAAAATTGTGATTGAGAAGTTTGTTTTAACAAACTTCCTCTCAGCAGTGGCAATCACTGATCTGAAAATCTGTTCTGGGCAGATTTTCAACCCAAACTACATGTGACAAGAGACCCAGAAGGACCCTGAGGACTAGCATGTCATTAGATGCAGGAAAGCAGCTAGGATGAACATCTCCTGTTCCATTCCCAGCTTACAAACCTCAGGTCCTCTGGTCTGTCCAGTCTGAAGGAGGTCTAACCAAGCACTCCTGGTAAGTAAAACATGCCTGCACCAAGCACCCAAAGGAAGCTGTTTCCCTCTGCCCTGGGGGTGTGAGGATCTAGGAGCTCCTGGCAAGAGGGAAAAGCTTTCAATCACCCTCTGGTGAGTTTGTTTTGCCAAAAATGGGAGCTACTATGTGCAAACCCTGGAGGAAGTAATGTCTTTCTTTCCCCTACCTCCCAGAGCAGCTCTTTCACAAGGAACAGGTCAAAATTAATTACTGTTATAATTGGAGTATATGAAGGGACACAAATCCATTACTGCTGGAGCTGAGCTCACCTCATTTTGCAAGGCTGAGATCAGGAATCTTCCCTCTACTCTGAGCTCACAAGATGCCAGAGGGACAGACAGATCTCCTGAAGTCCACCCAAAAGGGATTCAAAAAAGCCAGGGGAGAAGTAAGGCCACATCATATTCCCATCCCTCCCAGCAAACAGCCTCTGCACCAACAAACCTGTATAACAGCCCCAAGAAACCATGCAGTGGGACATGTGATGGACTCCAGACACCACAGCTAGATTTTTAAAAGATGTGGCTAACTTTATAAGCTCTAGCAGTTGCTGTCATGCATAATGAGATACAGATAATCATTTCTTTGCCTCATGCTGTAGCTGGATCATTTGCTACAGATGATTTTCCTCTCTTGTAGGGAAAAGCAAGGTGCATCAGGTTTTACACATCCCTCTCTTCTCAGACTGGGTGCCGGTCACTGTTCAGTGGAACACCAAGTCTGGTAGAGTCACAGCTTCCCTCTGCTTCAAAGGCGCTTGTCAACAGCAGATGGCAGGGGCCTAGGGCATGCCTGCCATGACAGACCCCAGCCCCTTGTCTGCATGCCACCCACACCTTTCAGTTGTGCACTGGTTTAAAAGGCAACACATGGCCATGTCAAGGTAGTCTGAGTGGCTTGAGTTCTCCCAGACCTCTGCTTACAGCGTAGATGTTACCATCCAAGCTTGTCATTCCTCCTCACAGTTTGGGAAACAAGCAGACATCCTGTGGGCACAGCCATCTCAGAAATGGTTACAGCCCAGGATGAATCACCCTTCAAAGGTGCCATAAAGGGTCTTTAAGGCCATTAGCTTGGACCCACCCCCAGAGGAAGCCATGTGTTTGGTCAGAGCAGATCCACCCTTTGAACTTGTTTGGCAGCCAGGCTGGCACCCCTAGCACTGCCATGTGGAACAGGTTCTCAGCCCCAGGGCACAGACCCTAAACCTCTGCTGCCCTGCCTTGGGATGCAACTTTCCTCTGAAGGCCTGAATACAGGTGCTGTAAGGCAGGCAGGGCATTAATTATGGCAGAAACTGATGGAGAACCAGCAGGAAAAGCAGGAAAAGGGTTAAGAGAGCCAGGGCTTGTTGCTATCCAGGAGCCCAGGCTACCTCACCTCCCAGGATAACCATCAGCCAGACCTTTCTCAAGCCTTTTTTGGCAGGCTGCGTTGTCAGAAAACCACCTGTTACTTGGGAGAGATTCAAATGCATAATGAATTAAAAAAGCATATTGTGTGTTACTATCTAGCCCCCAGACAGATGTGTTATTTAAGTGTGGGTATGATCTGTGCTGTTAATTTTAAACAACATATGATCAAAGATCATGTCTGGCTTTGTGTTTTGCTTCCTTTCAGGCTCTGGCTTGTGTGTCTATGCCAGACAGTTGTGGTTTCTATCATATGGCAGGAAAGGCTTATTTTACATGCTGCCTAAATTTATATTTTATTGCACATTAAAGCAGCCCATCGGAATTAAGTTATCACATCGTTTATAATGGTAAGTGAATTGTGGCTGTGGAAAAGAGAGTACCACACAAAGGGATTTTTTTGAAACACCTACTCCCTACACTCAGGACTTTCAGCCATTTTAAAGACAGCAGCAGAGTGAAGAGCAAGACTGAAATATATAAACCACATCACCGCTCCTATGGGAAGGCTGGAAACTGTTGGAAATGGCAGTACTGCCAACCAATCAGTCCAGAGGCACCAGCCAGGCCCTTGGCAGACAGGGAGACATGCTTAACAGATCATGAGATTTTTTAAAAAAATAATACAGTTGAGGTTCTTTTATTTGCTTCTCAGCCTGAGCCTTCAGGCTTTGCTGCCCAGCTAGAATAGCTTGACATCCGCCCTGGACAAATAGCTAAGTAAATAAACTGACCAAAATAAGGAAGAAGAGCCCTGTGTGATTGTTCAGCTCCATCTCAGAGGCAATGCATGTTTGAAGATGTCAGGTAGAGGAACAGGAACTCTGGCACACTCAGAGTGGTAGAGGGATAAATTTCTTGGTGGATGCCTAACTACACTGCTTTCCAGAAAACTCATACAATTTAGGGCAGATGCAAAGCACAGCAAAAAAAGTCATTCTTGCTGATCAAGAATCACTATGCAGGTTAGGGGTTTCATCACCAGCATTTGAGGATACAGAGATAATATCAGTTCACTTTCCGGATAAATATATGAAGTGAGATTCATCATAAGAGAACTGAAAGTGAGAGTACTGGTTTAACATCAGTAAACAGGCAGCCAGACCCAGCCCTCATCTGCACCAAGGTAAATGCAATGCTGCTGCCATGGCAAGCACAGGGGCAGTGAGCAGCTGCTGCCAGTTACCCACCTCAGAAATGTGTTGGGGTTCCAGCCCTCCTTTCACTAACAGAAGGCAGGCAAAGCTTCTGCCAGGCTGCAGGCAGCTGCCAGGCTTTGACCACCCTGCTGGGGAGGCAATAATCCTCTGACACACAAGTTACTCAGGTTCATTACAGGAATCAGTCATCTCTTCTGCCCAGGTGCGCTGGGAGTGCTGCTCTGACTAAAGGCTGGGAGCTTTCTGCCCCTTCTCTATCTGGGCCAGGGATTTTGGCCCAGATTTCGGCCCAGATTTCCTTCCCAGCCTTTTCATCTGCTAAAAAACTGTTCTTTCTTTGTTGCAGGGTTTCAGCTCTGCCCACTTCAGGTGTAGAGGAGGCCTCATGGTCCCCCAACCCCAATGTGCTCCCAATCCCACACAGATTGAACAGGGCTAGCCACTGGCTGCTACTATCCCTGTGAGAGGCAGACCAGCCCTCGATCTCAACTGTCACAGAAATAAATAAAGAGAAAAGACATGAACCCTTCCTTTCCAAGGCTGTATTAAGTGTGGCTCCAGCCAGCCAGCCAGCCTTCAGCTCCAGTGCTACTGCTCTCCAGCCACTTGGAAGAGATACCACCCATCCTCCCTGCTAGGGAAAAAACATTGCCCTGAAACCTCTCTATGGAGGGGACCCAGATTGGAGCT